>NW_025566184.1:0-16595 GCF_020424385.1 Procambarus clarkii
GTCAACCTCCCCATTAATCAACGTTTGCGGGATAATTACTTAGAATTCCGCATCCCTGGAACCCAGGGCGCCTTCTTAGATCTTGCTAATATTGTTATAGATTTTAAGGTATCTTTAACGAAAGATGACGATACCACAAAATTGGAAGAGGATGATCATGTGGAATTTGTGAATGGGTTGTCAAATACCATGTTTAAAGGTGTTCAGGTGTTTTTAGGAGAGCAGGTAGTTGAAACAAAAACTAATTTTAATTATTGGTCGTTTATTAAATTAATTACCTCCATGCCTCCATCAAAAATGTCTTCCTTGGGGAGAATTAGAGGCTTTCGCAGGGACTGGAGAGATGACGATGGTATAATCACTAATGAGTTTACAAATACTTATTTTACTGGAGTAACTGCCAAAGGATAAAAAATTTATGGGTGATTTAAAAAGTAAAGGTTTGTCGATGTGTTTCCCCCTCCTATTGGATATATCATCCCTAGACCAATACATATTAGATAATATAGATATGCGACTAAGATTGGAGCTCTCCCCCCATGCCTGGGTCCTAAATACAAGCGTGGACGATGGCTCTAAGTATCACCTGCATATGGATTATGCTAAGTTATGGGTGACGCGGGTGTTCCCCTACCCAAGTGCTTACCTGGCCTTAAACAGCTCACTGTTAGCATCCCCTGACCCCATAACCTATACTTTCAATAGAACCATTTCTAAAACATATGTTCTAGCAGGGAATCAAACTAGTCTCTTAATTGATCAACCATGGGCGCAAGTATTCCACACAAGATATACATGATAATCGTTCCAATGAATTATTTCGCCGGTCTTCACCAAGGTAATGGATTATATTTTGAAAATGCAAAGCTGAAAAGTATTGCTATGTATTTGAACAATAATGCAATTTACCGAATTGGTGGCGATTTTCGATAACCATTATTCCCGCCTTTATTATGAAACTTTGAAGACATTAGGCTTAGAGCGTGATTCACTACTGGCCTATGACTCTTTTAATAAGGGAAGATCAATATTCGCCTTTGACTTAACCACCATTCAAACAAAAGATTCCCTCCCTGTGGAGAAATCTGGCAACTTGCATATGGAGCTTGAATTTGGTGGTGGTGTTACATATAACAGACTGGTTTTACTGTTTGGGGAAACGACCGGGGTACTATCTATCGACGGGCAGAGAACTGTTTCTATGTGACGTGCGAGCGTAAAAAAAACATAATGAATTGTTATGATATAAATATTAATTTAAAAATAATCTAGGGGATCGAGCACTCTACCTAGGTTGTTATAATGCTGATGAGATAGAACATTTAAATATCTCTTCAAGAAAACCTATTGTTTTCATAACTAATATTTTACCATCACACAGCAGAATCACTATGGAACATTGGGTAGGAATTTATGTTGATAAAGTTAATCATCCCGGATGTTTTTTTTTTTATAGTTATGCAATATCACCGGTTACTTACGGGCGTCATTTTCAAGGATTTATTAAAACTAACAAAATAAGAAAGGTGTTTGGAATGCGCTACAGACTCCAGAGTGATTTTACTCTTGCCTGTGGTTTGTATTGCGTCATATTTGTTCATAGAATAAGCCACCTGGGGTTGCCTTCAACAGTACGATATTATGCGAGACGATATTTTCCTATGAAACATCATTGTGTTAGGACATTTTGTAGAGGTATAGGAGTTGGTTCTTATAGGTGGTGTAGAGAATATTTTTGTTAGCTAGGCAACCTACCTAACAAGGGGTGTAGCCTCCTATAAAAAACACTCTCCCCCACCTATCGCCCTCAGAAGACTGTCTTCCTCTTAAGAAATGGAAGGTGTCTCTCAAAAAACACCTGCGGGGATGATTGAAGTCCTTGAAGGACCTGGTTAGTATTACCCTATCTTTCTGCTAATAGATTTATTTTATGTTTATTTCCCTCAATAAAAAAATTTGTTTATTTTCTATTTCACCTCTTATGTTTTTCTCCAGTGCAGTTCTTGGGGCCCGTCCACATTTGTAGAGTAGTAATTCTATGTGGGGGTCTGCCCCAAACAAGATGCTGTTACGTAGTCTAATTGACGATGCCTGCTGTAGAGGACACAAGGCCGCTCCTGCAGGGGGAAAGGTATGTACTAGTTGTGTCTTAGAGAAAATAGAATATTTTTCTAATAAAAATATATAATTATATAAAAACCTTTAATCACTATAATTATTTCCCCCATCTCTTTCCAGAACACTTCCGATGAGAGAGAGGAGGAAACTCAGCCAAAAGGTGTCCACCCAACTCATCCCCACCCCCCCCAAGAGAGAGGGGGGGATGGGGCTCAAGACCTTCCCCCACTCTTCACTGACGAGGAATCGTCACAATTCTACTCAGACGAGGATGGGGGGGTGTGGGATAGGGAGGGGGGGTAGAGCTGTAGTAAGTGAAATATGGCAAGAGCACTCTGTAAACAACAATTATTAACTAACATAATTACTTATACATTTTGTGGTTTTTACCTAATAAAGCATTTAATAAATTATTTGATGTTTTTTTTTTAACCTTGGGGGGGGGGGGATTTATAATTTAATACTCCTTAAATACTCCTATATAAGGGAGGGGCCATTCAGACTTGTTCGAATATATATATCCTTAATTAGTTATATAACGAAGTAGTGTTTAAACGGAGATATCCAGAGTAAGTGAAATATGACGGGGACTCACCGTAGACTACAATATAAGGTGGGTCTATCTGTCACCCCGCCTCTGATTCTATTGTCTGATAAGTGGACCTATCTGGCTCCCCACCTCTGATTCCATTGTCTGATAAGTACCCCCCATTGTTTGTTAAGTGCCCCTATCTGGCTCGGAATATACTACTCATATGAAGTCGTTCGAAGATTCCTTGATGGACAAAATAATGCTGTGGTGCTGTGGCTAGCGCTGTGAACATCGTGAACAGCATTGATTCACTGATATTTGAACATTGTACACAGTCATTATCACACTCATGCTCTTCTGTAATACTATCATGGCTAAATAATACCAGTTATTTATATATTTGACATTATTAGGCGATGCTATGGTCACAAGCTTAACAGCAGTGCTGTGAGCTAATGCTACGTGTGCCAGCGTTGGTTGCTCACTCAGTACTGAGGCCCGCACACACGGGAATGTTGCCGACAATTTTTTTAAATGGCGCCTGTTTATAAGAGTTTTGAGGAAGCTGATGTGAACCCCATGTAGCCTCGGGAGTGTTGAATCATACGCTAAAACTAAAAATTCCAGGGGGCGCGTTGTTCATCCCTCCCCCCCCGTCGATGACCTGCAGGCGCTTTGCGCAGTTCAGTGGATTTCTAACTAGTACTAGGTTAGGGAATACTGTTAATTACTATTTAATGTTGCGCAAACCTTAAGTAGGGTGAATTTATTATTTCACACAATTGTGTACTTATATTTTATTACATAGTTACTGTACATCTTTGAGTGTTACTAGGTGTCACTATACCAACTGATGGTGATGAAGAAGAGCTAACTGGACGTACAACCATAGTGGCATTAAAGAATCACTCAAATCATGGCTATTTACCATTAGGTAGGTAACCTAACCTCTATAAGAGGTAAATTACAATCAGCCTAACCAAGAAATCAAATATTAGGATAATAATAACCGTACCTGCTCCACATATATGAGCAAGTATCTTAACTGTCTATAATTAGCTATATAAGCCTTATAAGGCTTCAACCCTTAGCCAACATGGCTACACCAGAAAAAACTGGAAGAATTTTGAAATGCCTTCAAAGTCACTTGACAAGGCTGATCAACAAATGTGATGGCTGGGTAGCCCCAGTTGATCTCATATCGTTGGAATTCTCAGCAACAATAGCTAGCCAGAAATTCAAACAGGTATAAGATGTATTGTGTTGTACATAGGTGCATTCCATGTCAGTAATACTGACCTAGACGAAATAGATGTAATCATATCTGACGTAGTTAACTATGAAGACAAAATTCAGTCCAGATTAAATTACTATAATAAAATGCTTGCAACAGAAAATGTTCCTGTTGGATTAGAACATCCTTACAGTATACCAATACTACAGCAAGCAACAAGCTCATCAGATGAAATAAATGAGCTACCTCAAGATGAGGATATTCCTCTAATCAAGTCTGACCCTTACAAAGGATCAATAATTAAAGTTAAACGTTCATTTTCTACAGTCTCTTCTAATACAATTTCACCCAATGACTCATTAACAGGATCTTAACAGTTTTCAGATATTATATCCATATTTTCCATGGATTCTGAGAATTCAATCCGTGAGGCTACTGAATTGACAAGCTTCTCCATAAGAATCTGGAGAAACAAGTGAAGCTGAATCAGGGGATGAAGATGCAGCTGAAGCTGAAATTAAACCTGAACTGAAAGCTGAAGTTGTATTAAAAGCTGAAGCTGAAATTGAAACTGAGGCTCGGCAAGAAGCCTTAAACCAAGTTAGTGATAATCTTAATCACTCAAACCAGCCTCTTATCTTGAGGTTATCTTAAAGTGATTTTGGGGCTTGACGTCCCTGCGGCCCGGTCCTAGACCAGGCCTCCTTTTTGATACACATCTACAGGCAGCAGCCCGTAGCAGCTGTTTAACTCTAGGTACCTATTTACTGCTAGGTAACACGGGCATCAGAGTGAAAGAAACTTTTTGCCCATTTGTATCCGCCTCCACTGGGGATCAAAACCGGAACCTTAGGACTACGAATCCGAAGCGCTGTCCACTCAGCTGTCAGGCGCCTCCAGAGGTAATGCCGAATGTGTTAGCATCAATCAAGCTATCCAGATCTTTAGAGAAAGTGCTGAGAATGAGAAAGGTATCATAAATCTTGTACATCAACTATTAGACTTATCTCAACCAGATCAATCAGTTGACTCCTTACAAACATTTATTTTAAAACTCAAGTCACTGTTAAAATCCTTAAGCATTGAAGTGGATCAACCCGCTGCTGAGTGGATGACTAAAATTGTCATCCTAAAAAAATTGTCTAGCGAAGTGCTAAATGAATTATATTCATATCAGAATAATACCGTCCTGACAATACAAGATATGTTAACAGGCTTGCGTATTATAGTAAATAATAAACAAGCAAACTAGGCACATAATCGACTTGAGAATGGTCCAGGACGGACCGAAACGTCGTCGTCCCTTCATTTTCTAGTGCGTGGATTGGTCAACATACTTCAGCCACGTTATTGTGACTCATCACCTGCATAGGCACTTAATGCCACCCCTGAATCAACAGAAATTGTACCCACGTTAAATTCCTTAACTGAAACTCCTAAAGTGGCCCAGTCGTTAGGTAATAAGGGTACTAATAATCAATGTAATACTAACAGGTCAAACACTGATTTATCAGTGAGACCTAAGAGTACTATAAGTACTCGCAAGAGCCCAATAAGTCCACCCAAGAACCCAATAACTACTCCCAAGAGTACAACAAGTACTCACAAAAAATATACTAATAAACACATACACAACAACAAAGCCTTCAAAGCCTGAAGACAATGTTTCACCTAAACCGGTGAACCTTAAGCATGCTGTAGGCAAGGGGTTGTGTTTGTTTTGTCATCAAAAACATTCTTTATATACATGTATAAATTATTCTAGTAGAGATATCCGAATCTGATGACTCAAACAGTTACACAATGTACCAGGTGTCTCAAACACATAATACTAAAAAGCTGTAAGACCCCACTGAACACATGCAATAGGTGTAGAAAGGGACAGCATCATGCTGCGCTGTGCAAATTTATTAAATCAAGTTATACAAATCACAAGGTAAGAGATAGAAATCTCAAACAAGTTCAGTGTTGCAAGGCGTGAGAAGTTTACATCATACAATAACCAGCATCTCAAGTAAATGCAATATTGTTCACTGCCCAGTTCCAAGTCAAGAATAAAGGGACCAAGATCACCATTCGTGGCCTATTCGAACAAGGGTCCCAGAAAACTTTCATTACTCAGAAAGCAGCAGAGGCACTTAAATTAAAACCAATCACACAGGTGAAATTAAACTTGTCAGGGTTTATGATAAGTAGAGGACCTCGAGAATATACAATAGTACAACCGCACATACGCCTAGGTGGTTATGTCAGGTGTTATGATCCCAGGTAGCTGAAAAACGAGTCTCCCCCTGAGAGTTATTCTGCCAGGCCTGACCTAACTAAGAGGTCAAAGAAATATAGACCCTGAATATATATAGTAAACACTTGATTAAATTTGACGTCTAGATTAAAAGTATGGACAGTGAATAAGAATATAAATAAATGACTTGACATGAAATGTGGAGAATTTGCGTGAGGTGTGAGGCTCGCTTCAGAGGGGTTTGACCTTACTTAAGCTGCAGAAATCGTGAGGGGAGGTTGTGCTCCGTTTGAGCCCCTGTTGAAGAAGAACCCCCTGAGTGATATACATTCAAAAAGAAGGAAGTAGACAGAGGTCTCGCTTATGGAATAAATCTGTGGACGTGTCCGCTCAAGTCATGGACTGCAGGGAGAGTGTGGAGCAGTCTTGAAAGCTGTTTTGTGGGCAGCTTAGAGTGCCCTAGTGGTGACCGCTCAGCAAGTGAACTCCACGAGTGGACCAAATTCTGTGGTAAGCCATTTTAAACCAGTTGACAGTGATTTCCTGAGGTGGTCGTGTGCCCAGCATCCGTAACAAGTGTCTATTGATATATTAGGCATATTTTATTAAGGCAAAAAGCCTAAATAAGAGAATAGATATGAGGGAACCAGCTGAGGAGAGGAGCAGCACATCCTCTCCCGCCAAAAGCTTGAAGGTAACTGACTGGGCCTGGTGGCTGGAAGTCTCAGGCGGACCGCCATGGACGGGTGGAGAATGGACTCGCCCGGGCATGGGGGAGTCACCATATGGCAGGTGGGAATCAGAGGGATGGCGAGTGGAGACATTTATTGTGCAGTTTATTTTAGTTATATGTTTGTAGAGAAAGATCTTCATGGCGTGTCAATGGGTTGCAGGTTTGTCTGGGGAAGGAGTTCCTGAGAGAACTTCGAGGTCAGAGGAGGAGTCTGTGGATGGAATTCTAAGGCTATTGAAGAAATACTGAGCTCTGTTAAGAGCAGTTCCATAGTGAGGAATTGGACTCAAGCTGTGAGAGAAGCAGTGGAGTGGAGTTTCACGGGTTGCTGTGATACCAGTGGTGAAGGATCATTGCTGTTCAGGGAAAACTTCATGGTGCAGCAGCCTGGAAGAGCGTTAAAGGATCATGGTAGATAATTGTGGAGGAAACTGGAGACGTTCTTGGTAGTGGACCTCTAGATGTAGAGAGGAGGTTCTTAATGTCCACTGATAGAGGGTTGATAGTGTTTGAGTGTCATTAGTGTTACGAACCCTTCGTAACCGGGTTCTTCATAATCTCTATGATCCTACTCAAGTTCAGAGAAACCTAATCATGGTGGGAATATAGTGTAATGTTTAAAAGTAAAAGTAAAAGAACACTTAATAATTATCACTTTCAAGCATCAGTGATGACCGTGGTCGTCAGCTATTGTTCTTACCGTTACGCGACGTTGCCCACTCATGTCGTCAAGACAAAAAATATTTATATAAAATCCATTTATTATCCGATCAACTTGGGGATAGTTTACAAATGTTTGCCATGAAATTTACGTTTTCTCTAATAGCCGAACAGCTTATTAAAGAGAACGGCGTGGCAGTGAATTATCGTGGTAAAACAATTGTATTATTGACTCGACGTAGTTTTTATATATGTTGCCGGTCGAACGCATCTTTATGTGACCTTTAATACTTATGTTCTTATAGAACATTCTATTGCGAACACATTGAAACAAAAATGAAATACATACATCGAAAAATAATGTTAGGACAGTGAATTGAATATACACTTTTCAAAGCGAGTTTCGCCGATATGCCGCCGCGGGTAACACTTCGGCCACTTCCCACACTGTTTTGGGTGGGCTACGACATTCAATCTATATTTATATGCATATGTCCGTGTAGAGAATTTTATTGCGATTTCAGTGATACAAGAAGTAACCCTGTAACACAACTGTGGGCTTCACAACCATTAAGAGAGTGGAAACATTTTGTTGTTGTTTGGCGCTCTTGGCAAGTGATCTGAGTAGTTTTTTTTATTTAGTGTTGATATGCCTTATGCTTTGGCGGCATTTTATAGGTATGTTCTTATAGATAATTCTATTGCGAACACAGTGATACCAAATTTAAATACGTACACCTACAATTAGTGTCAGGACAGTCAAAAGAGTATACACTTTTCGGTCTTACTGCTTAGGAGCGCGAAACGCCGATATCACATAGAGTATGATTTTTTTTCAGAACGCAGATAGCGCGAAAGTGTTTTAAAATAACTCATTATTATTTTCCCATCACCATTCTAATATTTACAAGTCTATGCGATGTCAACCGGATTGGAGTTCCTAGCCCTTACGCTAGCTTGCTTCACAGATGACGACCACAAGGTGCCTCTGATGAAGTCTTCGTTGCGCACCTCTTGGTACGCTCAAGCAACAATGTCGGCAACGCCTGACCAGCCCCACTGGCTGTTACTTTCCAGAAACGTAGTCTACAGCGCTCAACCGAAGCGTTCATCTAGTCTCACTGGCTAGCACCTCTGGGAGTGAAGTCTATAGTGCTCAACCACAGTGCTCGACCAGCCCACTTGGCCAGCCTTTCCAGGAGTAAAGTCCACAGCGTTCAACCAGCCTACTTGGCTAGTCCTTCCAGGAGTAAACTCCACCGCGCTCGACCAGCCCACTTGGCTCGTACCTGCCAGGAGTAAAGTCCACAGTGCTCGACCAGCCCACTTGGCTAGTCCTTCCAGGAGTAAAGTCCACAGCGCTTGTCCAGCCCAACTGGCTAGCACCTTCAGGTTGACCTACGTCTTCCACTGTCCCGGCTTCACTCACTTCCCTAGCCTGCCTCTGGTTACTCGTCACCTTTCAGCCGGGCAGACTAAAAGATGGGAAACTCCATTTAATGGGAGGGTCAACTGCTGTAGTTTGGTGCCAGGATTGTAGATTGCGCCAAGGTCCGTGATAATTAGCGTGCATGAAGCAGTGGAAGGTGAGTGATTGGATGTTTGATTCAAGGAATATTTATATTGATGTTTATATTGTTGCAGCCTTAGGCTGGATTCCTTGTGTATATTTATATATATTCTAGAGCTGATAGTGCCATATTGTATTACAAGATTTAACCCACTAAGTGAGGTTGGTAGCATAAGCGGCAAGCCAGGAGTTGGGCTACCACTATATATAAGCTGCTGATAGAGTCTTGGTGGCATTAAATGCAACCTGACTATAATAGCATAGAGTGCTGGAGTCATATTATTATTCTTGTATGTATGTTCTACATGTTCACTGTCTAAGTATATGTAAATAGTTTCCCAGTGTTTGCCCATGTCCTAGTGAGGCTTCCCAGAAAGTAGGAGACAAAGAGAGAGAAAGAACCACAGCTGTAGACAGGTGGTACAGAATTATAATTCAAAGAAATGGGGATTGAGGAGGTCATACCATCCAAGGAGAGAGTGGGGGGTCACAACGGCTCGAATTGGGTGTGTACACGTGACAACGAGGCCAGTGTTGGAGCCGCACTCCCTAAATGTGTGACGCTGAGCCCCTCTCCAAGAGCAGGAGGTGTACAAGGTGATCTCCTGACCAAAGTACAAGCACTTTACGTGTTTTGGTTGGTTATACAGAAGGGACGTACACACCCTATCTAAAACACACATAATAATATTTGGGGGCCTGTGTCCAGGAGAGTGAACTGACACACCCACACCCTGTCCGAGAGTGGATTGATACACCCTTTGTGGAAATAAGTAGACTTTGTGCCCGCAGGTGTATATTCGCTCTCTTGGGAAAACTCACAGGACATGATGAATAAGGTGCAAGCGTTTGTGGAGTGAGGCAAGCCTGAGGACTTCGAAGGTTGCACCAGGGATCAGTTGAAACAGCGGAAAGATGTGGCATCAGGGTGAAGGCATCTAAAGTGGCTTGGATGAAGGATGAGATCCGGAGGCAGCTAAGAGCCAAGAGTGAAGCGCCAGAACAGGGAGCCAAGAAAGGAGCTGAAAGTGAAAAGGAGGATGATGGGCAGGATGAAGTGAGTTCCCAGGGATCAAGTAGGAGTAGTAAGAGTAGCCGCAGATAGCCGCTACTTCATGCCAGTAGCAGGAATAGCCGGAATAGGAGCTTGGAAAGATTGCAGCTAGAGCTCCAAATGCAGCGTGAGGAGAGACAGTTCCAACTGGAAAGGTTGAAGTTAGAATTGCAGATGAAAAATGAAGAAGAGAAAGAAAAAAGAGAAAACCGGACTGGAGGTGAAAAAGAGGAAACCAGACTGGAGGCAGAAAAAGAGAAAGCCAGAATAGAGGTGGAGAAAGAAAGAGAGGACCAAACAAATGCAGATAGAAGCAAATAGAACCTTGGCTGAACAAAGGATTGAACATGGGTTGCCAGAGAGCACCGCCCATGTATCACACCCACCAGATAATAGGGTTAGAAAAGAGGATATTCCCCTGTTTGTGCCCAAAGAGGCAGAGAGATTCTTCGAGCATTTCGAAAAAGTAGCCAATATCAAAGAGTGGCCACAGGAGGACTGGGCCCAACTGGTTCAGTTGAAACTGACCGGGGCAGCCACTCAGTATTTAACAACATTGTCATAATCTTGTTAGCGACCTGATGATCTGCTAGTTTAGTAACAATATCATTCTCGGTCATGACGAACAAACCTCAGCAGTAAACATGTCTTTTTCAAGAATTTGTATGCGTGCCCGTTATAAACATCCGCTGTCTTACATCTGCGTTGAACGAGAACTTGTAGACACCAAATCATGGACAGCCAAATCACATGGCCCATCAACCACCAACTGGAGCAGCCTATCCTCCAAACAAAGACCCAAAATCCATTCCATGCATCCGCCAAACCTCCTTTTTATGAATGAAAACGGTTTACACATGACTACCAACTGGTGACGTCCGAACACTTCCGGAACAAGTGCTTCCCTGACGACTTTTGTTTGAATTACAATGCCGTAAATGCTTCACCCACATACTACAAATAATTGCCAACAGAACCTAAACACCTAGCCTTGTTGTAATCCACAAGTTAGTAGGAATTATTAGCTAGAGGATCATTACTACAACACTTAACGAATGATGATTGGAAGTACATGTAAAGTAGACAGACTATGGATCACATATCTAAGAAAGGTCAAGGGAATAAGACCACAGCTACTTAGCCAAATTAATAATTCCTGGAAAGAGGAATTATTCTTCTTCAGGCTTCTAGGAACAAGATTACCGCTTCTAGGGATAAGGTTAATCGGATTATACCTTCCTTGAGAGGCGGGGTGAAATGGTTGAGGTAGATGGCTGATTGGAGTCAGTCTGATTGTGGGAGTTGAACTGAGAAGTCCTCTGGATCTCCGTTTGCGGCAGCAGCGAAGTGTAGCAGACAGCTATGCGAGAACCTGATGTGATCTTAGTGGCCAAGTTAAGTCTGCAGTATGTGAGTATTGAATGAAAGACTAACCGGGTATGGAGCGTTGTAGTAATCATTCCGTATTAGGGACTTAGGTGGAAGTTTCGAGTGTGGGTGGTGACCGCGGAGGTCAAGTGGTCTATGGGTATTGGAAGTGTATTGACATAATAGAGTATGTTAATATGTTATTATTTGTCAGAGTCTATTCTTTGTAATTAAATGACAAAACCCGACGGCCTTTAAATACCTTCGATTTGTCTTCTCATAGTGTTCCTGGTTTAGTTGGTGAGGGAATGTTAGGGAATTGGTACACGACATATTTGGTGGCAGTGCAAACAGGTTTTGGAACACTTTGAGGGATGAAGGAAGTGTGTTCTTGGTTTAGTTGGTGAAGGAATGTTAGGGAATTGGTACACGACATATTTGGTGGCAGCGCAAACAGGTTGTGGAACACTTTACGAGATGAAGGAAGTGTGTTTCTGGTTTAGTTGGTGAGGGAATGTTCGGGAAATGGTAGACGTCGGGTTGTGGTGAGAATGGTGGTTACTAGACGGAGGAAAGAAGGGTCAGGTGAGACCAGGTCAGAGGAGTTAGTAATTAAAGGGACTAGGCCATTGTTGGGCACATGTGGGGTTTATTTCTTTCTTTCCAGATTCCTGCAACGAGAGACGGCTGAGATGCAAGTCTGGATCACTGAATCATCGGGAGGCTAAACAAGTGCAGCGTTCGTAGTGCGGATTATACAGCGTGGCGAGGTAAACTAGCGCGGGTGAATGTGGGCCAGCGTGGGCCATGTGCGGGCTGAGCGATGGGTGGGCCAAGCGAGCCGCACCTTGGAGCTTGTTATAAATCGTTGGTAAGGCGGTAATAGTGATAAAACGTTGCTAAGGACAAATCAAGCATGAAGACTACGTAATATGACGTAAATTAACTTTCACGTAGAGTGTAAACCTAATATTTTAAAGATAATTAAATATTACGTAAAGATTCTAGCGATTTCAGGCGTTACATCGATACAGAAAATAGGCGAAGTGAATTGTGAACTCCTAGGCATAGCGAGCGACGCGTAATTTGACGACTGGGGTTCGATGTCTCGTGTACCATGGAGAGGTCCATGGAGATTTTTTTGTGGGTGCAGGTAGCATTATGGAGAGTGTTCCCTGGGAAACGGGGAGCGTGTCCCGTCGGTGGGCGTGTGTGGCGTCCAGAGGTGGCGACGCAGTGTGTACTGGCGTTTGGACCCCAGGTGTAGTGCATGATTGTATATTGGCGGAAGGACGAGGGTGAATAGTGTAATGCATGTGTAGTGGTGTATTAGACGCCAGCGTAATGACTAGTTTACTGTAGTGTAATGTGCATGTTTTGACTGTTGATATTATGGATGTAGTATAGTGCATGACATTGTAGCGCATGTGTAGCATTACTGGTTATTGTAACGCCGGGTGTATTGTAGACATTAGCGTTGGGGACGCCATGTGTGGTGTTGAGGGCGTTGGGGACGCCGGGTGTTGTGTTGATGGCGTTGGGGACGCCGGGTGTTGTGTTGAGGGCGTTGGGGACGCCGTGTGTTGTGTTGAGGGCGTTTGGGACGCCGTGTGTTGTGTTGAGGGCGTTGGGGACGCCGGGTGTTGTGTTGAGGGCGTTGGGGACGCCGGGTGTTGTGTTGAGGGCGTTGGGGACGCCGTGTGTTGTGTTGAGGGCGTTGGGGACGCCGTGTGTTGTGTTGAGGGCGTTGGGGACGCCGTTTGTTGTGTTGGGGACGCCGTGTGTTGTGTTGAGGGCGTTGGGGACGCCGTGTGTTGTGTTGAGGGCGTTGGGGACGCCGTGTGTTGTGTTGAGGGCGTTGGGGACGCCGTGTGTTGTGTTGAGGGCGTTGGGGACGCCGTGTGTTGTGTTGAGGGCGTTGGGGATGCCGTGTGTTGTGTTGAGGGCGTTGGGGACGCCGGGTGTTGTGTTGAGGGCGTTGGGACGCCATTGGGTTGTGTAGTGTAGTGGCGTTTGGACGCCATTGGGTTGTGTAGTGTAGTGGCGTTTGGACGCCTTGTATAGAGTGTGGTGTTGTGGAGTATATGGTGGCGCAGGGGCGCCAGGTAGTGGTCGGTAAGGTGAGTATTGGCGTAGCAAGGTCGGTGCGTTAGGACGCAAGAAGTGGTTGTAGGGATGTGTGGCGTTATATTGAGGTCATCAGTGGTTGGGATGACCAGAGGTAATGGTGTGTCGGAGTAGGTAAGTCTTATGGATAAGATGAAATGTGAATAATTGCAGGAGGTGGTGACTGCAGTAGGCGAGCCAAGTCGATATATCTAGCAAGACTCATAAAAGACTAATAAAAATTCAATATTTTCATTAAAATTTTCATTAATTAAGTCGGAGTGGGTAAGTCTTATGGATAAGATTACAATGTAGAATTTCAAAATTTCAAATGTTGATGGTTGCAGTGGGCGAGCCAAGTAGATATACTAATTACTCATTAATTAAGTTGTTACAGAATCTCGCTAGAGGCGAACCAGTGGCAGTATGATGCTTTAGTGACATTAGTTGTGAAATGATTTTAATGAGGTATTTATTGTGATAATGTATGTGTATGTATATACTGTATGTTACCTCATCGGCACCATTACTGAGTGTTAGGGTTGAGAAGGTCCCCCGGGATCATGTCACAGAGCTTCAGGTAGAGTAGAAGGGGAGCTATGAGGCTACACTCAGTAATTCTAGAAAAAAAGGGGAGGAAGTGAAGCCAACGTGACGTTATAGGCGAATTCGCCCCCTGACATCAAAGCAGGGATAAGGGCCAGCTGCAATGGCTTTGCAGCTGCGCTCAGGCTATATACGGGGAGAGAGTAAGGAGCCGAGGGGGTGTCAGGTAATAATGGGATCGAGCCAGGGGGCTTCGAGGGAATATTTTGCAGGTACAGTGGTCGGGAAGGTGTAAATACAGGTGGACACACTCTGGGCAGATGGGCCTAGAGTAATGTGCTACAGCTGTGGTGAGCACAGCAAGGAAGGATGACCAGAGAGCTGTGAGGTATCTACAGCGTTCTGGGGTTTGTGCCCTGGAACGAGACGTCAGCCGAGGGAACGTCAGCCGAGGGAACGAGACCCGAGGGAACATGACCCTGGGGTAGGAATCTCCGTTGCTCTGGAGGCCAGGATCACATTAGCTCAGAGCAACGATGGGACATTGACAACATTCACCAGGCTGAACAGCCTGGGTTTTGTCTGGGTCATGGAGGATCTATGACCTAGCAACCATGGGACACGAAGACAAGAGAAGTGATGCTGCCAATTGTGGAGGAGGCCAGTGGAACATTGTGTTATCATTGTAAGCCCTTATGTCAACAGTACAGGGCAAGATGTTAAATTATTATTAACTTGTTACTAAGGATGAAGAACCTTAGATATATATGTGTTGTGTATATATTAATGACTAGTGTCATTTCTGTTTAAGTGCCAGCATTCTGGTCCATGAAATTTTATGGTTATGTTTGTATGTAATTATATGTCAGCAGTTTAGGTATATGTGCATTGTTGGAGATAAGAAAAAATATTACAGACTATTTTACCTATGCTATGATGTGAATATAATGTATATGTTGGAGAAGTGTTGTGAGTCATGTCGGGGAAAATTTTAATTTATTTCATCGTGTGTATGATGAAATTATTGGATGATTTTTTAGTTGTACATATATGGTGGGTGCATCCTCCAGGTCCTTGCACTAATGGAACCATTGCAATGATGCATATGGGGACATATGCGAGTTTAAGGAGGGGAGTGGTGTTGTAATCCACAAGTTAGTAGGAATTATTAGCTAGAGGATCATTACTACAACACTTAACGAATGATGATTGGAAGTACATGTTAAGTAGACAGACTATGGCTCACATATCTAAGAAAGGTCAAGGGATTAAGACCGCAGCTACTTAGCCAAATTAATAATTCCTGGAAAGAGGAATTATTCTTCTTCAGGCTTCTAGGAACAAGATTACTGCTTCTAGAGATAAGGTTAATCGGATTATACCTTCCTTGAGAGGCGGGGTGAAATGGTTGAGGTAGATGGCTGATTGGAGTCAGTCTGATTGTGGGAGTTGAACTGAGAAGTCCTCTGGATCTCCGTTTGCGGCAGCAGCGAAGTGTAGCAGACAACTATGTGAGAACCTGATGTGATCTTAGTGGCCAAGTTAAGTCTGCAGTATGTGAGTATTGAATGAAAGACTAACCGGGTGTGGAGCGTTGTAGTAATCATTCCATATTAGGGACTTAGGTGCAAGTTACGAGTGTGGGTGGTGACCGCGGAGGTCAAGTGGTCTATGGGTATTGGAAGTGTATTGACCTAATAGAGTATGTAAATATGTTATTATTTGTCAGAGTCTATTATTTGTAATTAAATGACAAAACCCGATGGCCTTTAAATACCTCCCATATGTTCACTCATTGTGTTCCAGTACAAACCTAGTGGTACGCCTCAAGGATCTGGTGTGTGTAGGAGTACACGGTGGTAGTAACGGTTGCTGAGGCAAGGTGTTATGTGTTGTGTAATCGCTGTGATTGGAATGAACCGGGGTTCAGCGCCACGAAAGCTTATCCTAACCAGTGCCTAAATATGACCATAATAGTAATATTAATTTATATGAAAAAGTTCTGTTTTAAATAAACAGAATGATAAAATTGATGAATGCCTTTTTGGGGTCGACCACTGGATTGAATGGACTTGGTCCAAGGACAAGATGCCAGGTGTGTGTCAAAGCACGTCTTCGCTCGTCGGTAGTCACTCCCAGTCTCCTTCTAATAATTGCTAATTACCAATCCTTTTTCTCTAATCCAAAAGTAAGTTTAACAAATGAGTTTCCACCACTCGTTATTCAACAACATTGTAGTAACCTTCTTGTTAACGGCCTGATGATCTGCTAGTTCAGTAATATTACCATTCTCGGTCATGACGAACAAACCTCAACAGTAAACATGTCTTTTTCAATAATTCGAACGCAACTTCATCGCGTCCCAGACCTAGTTGAATTTATAAGATTAACGAATGAGTTATTAGCCAATTTACGAACTCAGCACCAAAAAC
>NW_025566185.1:0-18482 GCF_020424385.1 Procambarus clarkii
TTTGCTAGTCCTTCATAGTGGGTGAGATCCAGTGGGTAGAGTAGGAGGTTGAGGGTGCTAATAGTACTAAACATAGTACTATTACAGTAGTAAAATAGTACCAATAGTAATAGTACTAAACATAGTACCCAGTGAACCTTACATTCTTGCAAAGCCACTAACACGCATGGCATTTGTGACAGATAAGAGAAGGAATATTTAATGTTTCGTCACGTGAGATTGCCTGTATAGGAGACGGGATGGGGGGGGGGATGAAAACCCTAATTCAATCGTCCTAACGCGGTCGGCCCTCACACACACCTGCCTTGTTTGGGTGTAGGCATATGTTTATTTTGACCTTGGTTTCCCTCACTCGCCGCCCACCCGCCCTGTCCACGAAACAATGTGGCGTGAGCACGGCAGGGGCACGGCGTGAGCACGGCAGGAGCATGGCGGGGGCACGGCGTGGGCACGTACGAGTGTGGGCTTATATACAGTCTCTCGTTCGTATGCAGCTTCCACGTCTGTATTCCCGTATATCGTCAGCCTTGTATATTATGCGTAGCGGCTCGCCTTTGTACTCACCTAGTTGTACTCACCTAGTTGTGTTAGCGGGGGTTGAGCTCTGGCTCTTTGGTCCCGCCTCTCAACCGTCAATCAACAGGTGTACAGATTCCTGAGCCTATCGGGCTCTATCATATCTACACTTGAAACTGTGTATGGAGTCAGCCTCCACCACATCACTTCCTAATGCATTCCATTTGTCAACCACTCTGACACTAAAAAAGTTCTTTCTAATATCTCTGTGGCTCATTTGGGCACTCAGTTTCCACCTGTGTCCCCTTGTGCGTGTTCCCCTTGTGTTAAATAGACTGTCTTTATCTACCCTATCAATTCCCTTCAGAATCTTGAATGTGGTGATCATGTCCCCCCCTAACTCTTCTGTCTTCCAGCGAAGTGAGGTTTAATTCCCGTAGTCTCTCCTCGTAGCTCATACCTCTCAGCTCGGGTACTAGTCTGGTGGCAAACCTTTGAACCTTTTTCAGTTTAGTCTTATCCTTGACTAGATATGGATTCCATGCTGGGGCTGCATACTCCAGGATTGGTTATCTTGAGGTTATCTTGAGATGATTTCGGGGCTTTAGTGTCCCCGCGGCCCGGTCCAAGACCAGGCCTCCACCCCCAGGAAGCAGCCCGTGACAGCTGACTAACACCCAGGTACCTATTTACTGCTAGGTAACGGGCATTCAGGGTGAAAGAAACTTTTGCCCATTTGTTTCTGCCTCGTGCGGGAATCGAACCCGCGCCACAGAATTACGAGTCCTGCGCGCTATCCACCAGGCTACAAGGCCCCCTAATGGCCTGACATATGTGGTATACAAAGTTCTGAATGATTCTTTACACAAGTTTCTGAATGCCGTTCGTATATTGGCCAGCCTGGCATATGCCGCTGATGTTATCCGCTTGATATGTGCTGCAGGAGACAGGTCTGGCGTGATATCAACCCCCAAGTCTTTTTCCTTTCTGACTCCTGAAGAATTTCCTCTCCCAGATGATACCTTGTTGTTTGTGTTTGGTGTGTGTGTGTGTGTGTGTGTATATATATATATATATATATATATATATATATATATATATATATATATATAATATAATATAATATAATATAATATAATATAATATAATGTGTGTGTATGTGGCGGCGTCTGTCGTGTGCGTACACGTGGCTGCGTATATCATATATTTCCACGTAGTTACGTATAACAATATCTGCGTATAGGTGCGAAGGAAAGTGGAGGCCAGGCTCAGGGAGTAGAACAACTCCCGATACCCTCCCCAGGTATGTTCCAGGTATCGTCGACGTGCATACGGTTAAAATGTCTGCGAGTTGGGTGACAAGAACTGGCGATCCCAACCTCCAACGTATATAGCGACTATGGATGGAGTTCTCAAGAAGTATAGACTATTGTAGCCCCCAAACACAAGCCAACAGTCAACGTATCCTAGGTCTATCTAAGCCATCCTGGGCCTGACATAGGCAATCTTAAGCCTGATTTAGTACATATTTGACAGGTTGAGTCCGGAGTGCTGCATGGGTCAGGAAGGACTCTGGCGTGATGGGCCTAGCATTATCTCCCTCCCCTATACAGCTTGACTGGCGGCCAAAACACGGGGCCGTGGCGCAGACACGGGGGCCATGAACAAAAACTGCCGAAGGAAGGTGATTTGAGTGTGAGCAACCGTAGCTACAGAGGCAGTTTGCTACCGTCACGGCCACCACAATCTACCACCATCCACCAGAAGGTTGAAGCCTCTGCCAAGTGTTTAACGATCTGGGGGACAGGGAACTGGGAGATGGTGACCCCGTTAGTCCCGGCTGTGTGCGCTGTAATCATACAGGGACAGACAGACACATTGTGGTATATATTATACACCCATATATAGAGCTGAGGGTTGAGGCTGGCTCGGGGGAGGGGAGGGGAGGGGAGGGGAGGGGGAGGAGGGAGGGAGGGATTGGAGGGGGGAGGGGGTAGAGTTTAGGTGAGCTTAGTTGCCGTTGTGAGGGATCCAGATGCTTTATTATGCACCCCATACCCATGCCATGGGCGGTGGTGGATAGGGTTACAGGGACACATAATGGGTTCAGAAACTGAACCATATATATATATATATATATATATATATATATATATATATATATATATATATATATATATATATATATATATATATATATATAAATAATACACACGATCATTTACACAAATACATATATACACATCGATAATCTTTTTATATCACAAGTGATTCAAGAAGAGGCCGGGAAGCGAAGGTAGGCCAGCTTATCTTGAGGAAGATAGCGTGGATACAGCAGAGAAGTGACCACAGTTAACACTACTCTTCTTTACTCTTCTTCACCAGGTAAGGCAGGTGACCGTAGTTACCCCTTGTTGAGAAGGCGGAGAAAACAACGGAAGACTTCCTTGAATTGAGAGACGAGTATGGGAAGATAGACGGGAGGATTTTGCAGGCGATGAGTCACAATAACGTGGCTAAATTATGTTGACCAGACCACACACTAGAAGGTGAAGGGACGACGACGTTTCGGTCCGTCCTGGACCAGACAATCGACTTGAGAATGGTCCAGGACGGACCGAAACGTCGTCGTCCCTTCACCTTCTAGTGTGGTCTGCTCAACGGGAGGAATTTTTTTTTCTACCACAGATGTGGGCACACATTTATAATGCTAACCAGCATATATACATTTTCTTCTGTCCTCCATGGACAGGGTGAGAGATGTGTTAAACATATAGTTCAAGGGTTTATTGAACACTCAACCACAGAAGGTGATTCGGTGCTTTTTAAAATGCTAAGCTAACCTACATACGTAAATACATAGATACACAGATTTACGTTCGCCCTACATAAAGTGTTCGAAGTGTCATTAATGTGCATTTACAAAGGTGAAATGCAATTCTGATCAGCTTCCATATGTACTTTATACACATATACATACACACACATTAATCACGTGTTTATTTTCGTGATATACACACACACACATACATATATACACACATGCATTCACATACATTTGTCTCTTTTACTCTGACAGAGAGTACATTATTGGAGTACATTTACCCTGTCAGACGGGAGGAGCTAGGACGGGGTAGTAGCAGGTCTATTACGTGACAAGAATATGGACCCCTGTACGTCATCGCTGTTGGATAAACAAATCCAACCCAGCCTAGTCTTGCCTCACCAACTAACGAACAACGAGATCAAATGTAGTGTTGTATATATATGATATGAACGAGGTGTGTGACGTCACTTTGACGTCACACTGTTAAATACCTGTCCAGGTTTTAGATTCTACTGGCCGGAAGAGGTGAGGTACAGGGGTGGGTGGGGGTGAGGAAGGGGAGAGGTGAGGTACAGGGGCGGAGGAAGAGGAGAGGTGAGGTACAGGGGTGGGTGGGGGTGAGGAAGGGGAGAGGTGAGGTACAGGGGCGGAGGAAGAGGAGAGGTGAGGTACAGGGGCGGAGGTCAAGATGGTAAGGGAAGGAATCGCCCGCTCTCCTTCAATAGTGATTATTACCTTCGCTCGTAGTCGTCATATCATCATACGCGGATGATGAGTCGTCATATCATCATACTGATGAGTCGTCACACTATTCTAACTTGACGTCATTGTTCGCGTGGCGGAATACGAACGTTGTCGAAGTCGTTATTATTTAATTTATAAACAAGAGCGTCTGGCTACTTAATTATTTGTAGTGTGTTATTGGAGCATCGACCTTCTGCGATGTTTGGGTGCTGCTCACATGTTTGGAAGGTGATGTTTAATTGTTAATATATAATAAGTTTTCGAGTGTTATTTTTTTTAGTTACCTAGAGCAATGATGTCGGATTGTTGATTGTGGTGGTTGTACTGGTTATTGCTGTCCGTTAGTCCTATTGTTGCTAGTTTGATTTAAGATTGCGTTGTTAGTAACCAATTTGATTTGAGATTGTTTTAGATTCAGCTACTCAGAACAAAAGTTCCAAGTAGCAAAAGTACATTACGGGCTATGGAGAGTCCGTAATGTACTTACCTGGCACAGGAGCGGGGCTGTCGATTTGAGATGGTTTCCATCTCACTTTGCCTGAAACGCTATGCGTGCTAGTGGCTTTACAAGAATGTAAAATCAACTTCATTTCTATGTTCTCTCTTAACCCTCAATGTACCTTCTTGTATATAAATAAATAAATAATCTATCCTCGCCGACCTGCAGTTTAATTACGAGCGCTGCACACCTACACGTCCGGTCTGGTGTAGGTGGTGGAGTCTCATCCCGCTTGTCTAGTCTCAACTCCAGACTGTGGGTGGACTCCTTCCTCCTATTGGGGACCCAAGGTGGTGGGGGTGTAAGAGAAGATCAGTGTAACTGTGGGTGCGTTGAGGATAGGGTGGGGGGGGGAATAGTAGGTAGAGGGTTTGATGAAAACAGGAAAGGAAGGGGGAGGGGGGGGGTTGTGGTCGAGAGTTGGGCTCAGGGAGGGGGGGGGGTGCTGATGGCGGAGGCCCTTATTATTTAGTGGGTCAGATGATGTGGGTGGGATAGGGGTGTTGGAGGGGGGTGGGGGAGGTGGTGTGGGCTGAAGTGGGGGCTAATGGTGTGTGTTGGAGGGCGACCAAAGGGGATGGGGGATGATGGCGGAGAACATAACGCTACCATTTGGTCATTAATGAACATCATGTTATTTCTGAACTTCTAGGAGAGTTGAACCCTCGTCTCTCCTCCTCCCACCGGTGGTTCCCTGCACGCTATCTCCTCTACAAAGCCATTATGATTGATCGATTACATTAATCACAAACACGCAACTGAACCCGCATGAGTAATTAAAAAAAAGTTTTTTTTTTAATTCCTTTGTCGGTGATATAGAGGTGGGCGTGGTGTTGGCAATGGAGCGGCCTTGGCTGGGGATTTAGACAAACTCCATTATCATGCCATACACGGCAAGGGAAATGAGACCTGATTTGCTTAATTTATCACGCTTAGAATTCTTATTCAAAAGGACATAACCAGTCCACCCATTGACATGTTTCCGTAGTTAGTGAATGTTGTATACACTTGTATTCTGCCTGTATCACTGGCTTGTATTCTGCCTGTATCACTGGCTTGTATTCTGCCTGTATCACTGGCTTGTATTCTGCCTGTATCACTGGCTTGTATTCTGCCTGTATCACTGGCTTGTACTCTTGCCGTGGCCCCCAGCTTGTACTCTTGCCGTGGCCCCCAGCTTGTACTCTTGCCGTGGCCCCCAGCTTGTACTCTTGCCGTGGCCCCCAGCTTGTACTTCCCGTGGCCCCCCAGCTTGTACTCTTGCCGTGGCCCCCAGCTTGTACTCTTGCCGTGGCCCCCAGCTTGTACTCTTGCCGTGGCCCCCAGCTTGTACTCTTGCCGTGGCCCCCCAGCTTGTACTCTTGCCCTGGCCCCCAGCTAGTTAGTAGTCGCGCTTTCTTTAGAAATCTAAGTGATGAATCATTAAAGACCTTGTATACTCCATACGTCAGACCAGCGCAGTGCCGTCGTGGAGTCTTTATCTCGCTAACCACCAGGGAGCATCGGAGCATCTGGTGGCCTTCCACCACACTATTCTCATAGCTGAGGGCATATGAGTCACGAAAGAAAGACTTAAAAGGTATTGAATCTCGAGTCACTGGATGATTGAATATTCAGCAGAGACATGATTACCACATACAACATTTTAAGTTGATTGGACATTTAGAACTGAGTGTTTGGCATGATCGGGACGCGATTAAGGGCACGAAGATGGAAACTACGTATCCAAAAAGAGCCACAAGGACACGAGAAAGAATTTGTGTTTTCAGCGTTAAGAAAGGAGAGGGTGTGAGAAGTGCCGGAGGCGTGCACAGCCTGGCACGTATGAGAGTCTCCAGTGGGAGGGGAAGTCCGTACACAAGTTGATTGAAGGTGGAGAGGGTCTCGGCCACAGTTTTGAAACTTAACCTCAGGTAGTCCAATTAAGCGAGTATAGGTAGGTAAAAGCATTTAGGTGAGCACAGACACACAAACGCAACCCCCCAGCCGCTCTCCCCTTCACCCCTCCCTTCCGAACCCTTATACTAGGGACGCTCCTAATTTAAAATCATATTTCTTTTACCATAAATGCAAATCCGCGCTTGTAGGAATCCATATGTATGAAACTTATAACCCCCAGCTGCATTTACATTGATAGGCCTGCGCTGCCAGCACGTCCAGGCCACCTACAGGTGAATATTGGCCTACTTGGTGTGATCTGGAGGCCAGCACCCGTCCTCCAGGTACTGAAGGAGACCACGGTCTGTTGGGTCGTACGTCTGGCTGGAGACGCGGCGGCCACAGATCGTACGCTCTGGCAGGGGCGCTTCTGGGATGGGGGGGATGGGGTAGGGGGGGGGCAAATATAGGCCCAGCTGATGAACTTTTTCATGATATTTCGTCTTTCTATTCTTCTTGTCTATTAGTTGAGATGAAGCACGTTCAGGCAAGATGATGTTTACTTTCGCCAGGCGGTGGATGCTGGTGTTGTATTATCGGAGTGGGGAGAAGATTGTCTTAGTGTGTAGAGTGATGATGTGTAGGCTCGGCCAGGGAGGCCCGCCTGGTGGAGGGGAGGGGGGGGGGGGGGGGGGGGGGGGGGGGTGGGGGGGGGGGGGGGGGGGGAGGGGGGGGGGGGGTAAAGCGGCCACCCTCCCTCCCTGCCTTTTAACTCGCATAGCGCGCATCTCATACATATATTTCCTGTGGAACACCCGCCTCATCCACGGGGTAGGGGTGTATAGAGACGGCCGCTCTTGTCGTTGATATATGTTGTTCTTATCCCCCAACTTGGGTGAGGGAGGGGGAGGAGGGGGTATGGTGGGGGGAGCGTGGGAGGAGATGGTGGTGGAACCTGTCTCCTTGGTCCAGGGGGGGGGGGGGAGGGGAGGGATTAACATACGCAGGTGATTATTTATTGGTGAGCACCTATGTTATCCTGGTGTTTGGTGACTAGCAGGAGGGTGCGCGCGCGAGCGTCACGCGCGTGTGTGCTTGCTGGCTGTCTGGCTGGCTGGCGTGAGCTTAACTATGCTTGCTGGTGCAGAGCTCTGGCTCCTGGACCCCGTTCCCGAACTGATTCGACTATTCCTAGCCTATTAGTGCGTTGTAATATAATGGGTAAATGACATTATATATACATTTTAGGTATTATATATATATATATATATATATATATATATATATATATATATATATATATATATATATATATATATATATATATATATATATATATACACAATGTGTGAGTGTACATATATATGTACATATATAATGGGCGATAACAATACCTGATAATGCACTTCTTTTTGTTTATATAATTAAATATTCAGAGCTCTTTTCTGTCGTCTATTTGTTTTTAATTAAGTGTGTTTAGTTTATGGCGAAGGAAGAGTGGGAGGGAGGGAGGGAGGGTGAATACAGGGAGGGAACACAGAGGAGGGAGTGTATGTAAATTAGAAGATTGGAGAGAAGGGAACGTAGGGACCAAGTTGGGGAAGAGGGGCGGGGGGGGGGGGGCGGAGGGTCGAAAGTGTATTGTGAAGATGAGAGGGATGGGGAGGGAGGGAGGGATGGAGAGGAGAGATTTAAAGGGCCGGTGGAAGATAAGAAAACACTGAGTGAAAAGACTACATTACATACAAACATGTAAGACTGAAGATAGGAGAGAATAAAAGGAAGGAAGAGTGGGCATTAGAGAAGGATGAATAGACGCATTTTGTTCACCCCTCCCCATCTTTCTCCCTAGCGCACTCTCCCCCCTAGCGCACTCTCCCCCCTAGCGCGCACTCTCCCCCCTAGCGCACTCCCCCCTAGCGCACTCTCCCCCCTAGCGCACTCTCCCCCCTAGCGCACTCTCCCCCCTAGCGCACTCTCCCCCCTAGCGCACTCTCCCCCCTAGCGCACTCTCCCCCCCCTAGCGCACTCTCCCCCCTAGCGCACTCTCCCCCCTAGCGCACTCTTCCCCTTAGCTCACTTCCCCTTAGCTCACTCTCGCCCCCTAGCTCACTCTCGCCCCCTAGCTCACTCTCGCCCCCTAGCTCACTCTCGCCCCCTAGCTCACTCTCGCCCCCTAGCTCACTCTCGCCCCTAGCTCACTCTCGCCCCCTAGCTCACTCTCGCCCCCTAGCTCACTCTCGCCCCCTAGCTCACTCTCGCCCCCTAGCTCACTCTCGCCCCCTAGCTCACTCTCGCCCCCTAGCTCACTCTCGCCCCCTAGCTCACTCTCGCCCCCTAGCTCACTCTCGCCCCCTAGCTCACTCTCGCCCCCTAGCTCACTCTCGCCCCCTAGCTCACTCTCGCCCCCTAGCTCACTCTCGCCCCCTAGCTCACTCTCGCCCCCTAGCTCACTCTCGCCCCCTAGCTCACTCTCGCCCCCTAGCTCACTCTCGCCCCCTAGCTCACTCTCGCTCGCCCCCTAGCTCACTCTCGCCCCCTAGCTCACTCTCGCCCCCTAGCTCACTCTCGCCCCCTAGCTCACTCTCGCCCCCTAGCTCACTCTCGCCCCCTAGCTCACTCTCGCCCCCTAGCTCACTCTCGCCCCCTAGCTCACTCCCCCCCCCCCCCTAGCTCACTCTCCCCCCCCCCTAGCTCACTCTCCCCCCCCCCTAGCTCACTCTCCCCCCCCCTAGCTCACTCTCCCCCCCCCCTAGCTCACTCTCCCCCCCTAGCTCACGCTCCCCCCTCTAGCTCACGCTCCCCCCTCTAGCTCACGCTCCCCCCCCTAGCTCACGCTCCCCCCCCCCTAGCTCACTCTCCCCCCATAGCTCACTCTCCCCCCATAGCTCACTCTCCCCCCATAGCTCACTCTCCCCCCTCTACCTCCCTCTCCCCCTTTTTCACTTTCTGCAGCTGCTGCTAATGATCAGGCTTGAGATAACATGAAAAAGATATATGTTGAAGGGAGGGTGGGGGGGGGTTAGAATGAGATGGTGGGAGATAAATGAAAAGTTTAATAGACACTAATGTATAATTACCCCTACATAACCATAACTCTTTAAATAAATAAATAAATAAATAAATAAATAAATAAATAAATAAATAAATAAATAACTTGTTAATAATAATAATCACAACTTCTTAAATACCATAAAAACATTAATTTTGTTATGTCTAATTATAGATCATGACCTTATCTGCCAAATTATACCAACATTAATACTCACATTTAATCCTAATTCTGAAAATGTTGAAACGAAGGCATACATGTTTAGATCTTTGATGATACTTGCAATAATAATTAATTGCACCTGTAACTACACCATGCAATTATCAGTTGAAACAATACCTCATCACGTCACTACCTGCAACACACACACACACACACACACACACACACACACACACACACACACACACACACACACACACACACACACACACACACACACATTCATTTATTCATTCCCTCACACTCTCTCTCTTTCTCACTTGCAAAATACACGTATATTTACACGCGAAAATACACATGTATATTTTCCAATCTGATCACTTCTCGCTGATCAGAAATGTTCGCGAGCTTTTCCTCTCTTACTTCCTCGTTTACTCGAGCTTCAGCTCTTTGGTCTCGCCTCTCAACTGTCATTCAACTGGTGTACAGGTTCCTGAGCCTACTGGGCTCTATCGTATCTTCATCTGAGACTGTGTATGGAGTCAGCCTCCACCACATCACTGCCTAATGCATTCCATCTGTTAACTGCTGCCAAGGCCTAAATAGGCTGTTGCCTAGGCCTGTATTAGTTTTCTGGAGTCAAAGGAAAACATGAGGCCGGGTTTCTTTATGAATATGACACTAACGTTATAATGCATGATAATACCACATAGTGGTGGTTGTAGGTTACGGGGTGGTTGTAGGTTACGGGGTGGTTGTAGGTTACGGGGTGGTTGTAGGTTACGGGTGGTTGTAGGTTACGGGGTGGTTGTAGGTTACGGGGTGGTTGTAGGTTACGGGGTGGTTGTAGGTTACGGGGTGGTTGTAGGTTACGGGGTGGTTGTAGGTTACTGGGTGGTTGTAGGTTACGGGGTGGTTGTAGGTTACGGGGTGGTTGTAGGTTACGGGGTGGTTGTAGGTTACGGGGTGGTTGTAGGTTACGGGGTGGTTGTCGACAACCACCCATGCCACAACAACCCATGCGGTTGTTGTGGCATGGGTGGTTGCCGTGGTAGGGAGTGGGTGTTGTGGTATAGGTGGTTATTGTTGTAAAGAACACAATAAAGTAGCTGTCACGACTGCTAGGAAAATGACAGGTTGGATAACAACCTTTCAAACAAGGGATGCACTATCGTTGATGATACTAGAGACACTAGTGCTCTCTTGGGTGGAGTACTGCTGCACAATGACAACCCCTTTCAAACCTGGACAAATTGCTGACCTGGAAAGCGTGCAAAGATCATTTACTGCTAGAATTCACTCTATAAAACATCTAAATTATTGAGACTGCTTAAAAGTTATAAATCTGCATTCTGTAGAGCGCAGGCGGGAGAGATACATTATAATTTACACGTGGAAAATATTAGAGGGGCTGGTCCCAAACCTGCACACAGAAATAACACCACATGAGACCAGAAGGCATGGCAGGATGTGCAGAATACCCCCGTTGAAAAGCAGAGGTGCAACAGGTACTCTGAGAGAGAACTGTCAACATCAGGGGCCCGAGACTGTTCAACACGCTTCCACTACACATAAGGGGCATAACTGGCCGACCCCTCAGTGTGTTAAAGAGAGGACTCGATAAGCACCTCCAAAAGGATATCTGATCAACCATGCTGTGATTCATACATCAGGCTGCGAGCAGCCACGTCCAACAGCCTGGTTGACCAGATGACCAACCTGGAGGCCTGGTCAGAGACCGGGCCGCTGGGGATGTTGGTCCTCTGAACCACCACGATGTAGCACAAAACCAAAATAACAACCATAACATCACCGCCACCCAGCATCAATAGCCTCGTTGTTAACACCAAAACTATTAATACGATCACCATCACCACCCCTTCCCCAGCCCCCTCCCCTCCCTCCCTCACCAACCACCTGTACTTCCTCAGCCGTCTCCTACCCCCACTCCCCCCCCCCCACCCCTAGCCGCCAGTCTCTTCCCTCAGGATGGCACATGCTCCTCCAGGAAGATGTGGAGGCTGCTGCCAGAGGAAGTGATTATGACCATCTTTAATTCTATAATCGCCTGCCCCCTCCATCCTCACTACAAGACGTTGTGTCCCCCTCTCCTCCGTTCCTTCCGTTCCTTCCTTTCTCAGCACCCTCCAGTGCTGATTCTTCTCCTTCCCCCCCCCTCCCCTCGTTTCCCCCCCTCCCCTCCCCTCGTCTCCCCCCCCCCTCCCCTCGTCTCCCCTCGTCTCCCCCCCCTCCCCTCGTCTCCCCCCCCCTCCCCTCGTCTCCCCCCCCTCCCCTCGTCTCCCCCCCCTCCCCTCGTCTCCCCCCCTCCCCTCGTTTCCCCCCCTCCCCTCGTTTCCCCCCTCCCCTCGTTTCCCCCCCTCCCCTCGTTTCCCCCCTCCCCTCGTCCCCCCCTCGTTCCCCCCCCCCCCCCTCCCCTCGTCTCCCCCCCTCCCCTCGTTCCCCCCCCCTCCCCTCGTTTCCCCCCCTCCCCTCGTCTCCCTCCCTCCCCTCGTCTCCCCCTCCCCCCTCCCCTCACCATTCCCCCACACCCCCAGTTCCAGCCGCAAGAGTCGCCTGCTGGAACATCACTGTCCACCCTGCCCCCCTCCCCCCCCCCCCGAGTCGCTCTTACTTCATACTAGATTAAAAAAAAGTAGAAGCAGGTCCCCCCCTCCCCAAGCGTGACCCTCCCTCCCCCCCTCCCACCTCGACACCCTCCCACTCCCCTTCCAGTCGAGGCGCCTCCCCCTCCCTTCCCCTCCCCTTGGCAACAGGTGTGAGCGAACTAGCTGTTGAAAATCTGTGCTGCGGGAGTTAAGACTGGAAAACGCTGGCGACTGGATTTTTGTCCCTTTGTTTCGTTCAGTTTGTGTCGGGGTTTATTTTTGTGCGTCTGTTTCCTGACGTTTGGTGGTGGGAGGAGCCTTGATTATCGGTCGTGTGGGGAGGGGGTGTGGGTGGGTTGCTTGTTAGGGGGGGGGGGTGTTGGTGGGTTAATTTCTTATTAGTTTCTTGTAGATGTATTGCTTGTTAATGGGGGGGGGGGTCGCCTGTTAGTGAAAGGCAGCAAGAATTGGGGACTAGGCTAGTTTGTTTGAGGGTAGGGTTTGGCTCGTTAAGGGAAGCCTCGCCTGTTAAACGATAGTTCAGAACTGAGGTTTAAATTTTGATTCGATGAGCTATGTTGATATTGGGAGTAGTCTTGTCAGTGAAGGTGCGTGGGGGGGGGGGGGGGTAGGTCTTGACACGTTGGAATATGTGCATGCAACAGTTTGGCGGGTTGGGGGGGGGGGTGGAAAGAGGTATTCCCGGACATTTTGAACAATTGTCAAGAGAGAGAGAGAGAGTGAGAGAGTGAGAGTGTAGTGGGGGCGTGGAGGAAGGAAAAGAATAATAATGAACGAAGATGACTGAAAATAATTTTTAGTATCTAAAGAAACTGAAACAAGGAAGATTACCTAACTGTCATTAAGATTTTCTTTATTGTCCCAGTTACTTCCTTCTCCTCTCCTTCCCCCCCCCCCCCTCCTCGCCTCCCCCTCCGAGGTGCGTGCCGGGAGGTCCGCCTTCGTGTGTTCCCGCGTTTATGTTGGTTTGTATCGTTGTGTTGCACCTTGTGTGAGTTCACTTTATGACCTTATGTCAACAGATTTAAAAGCGTAAAATCACGGTAACACATGACGTGTTTTGGAGCCGGGTCAGGGTGGCGGGTAGTGTAGGGGTGGAGGAAGCACAAGCTGTAGGGGGGTGTTGGTGGTTGTAGGGGGGGTGTTGGTGGTTGTAGGGGGGTATTGGTGGTTGTCGGGGGTGTTGGTAGTTGTAGGGGGATTTTGGTGGTTGTAGGGGGGTGTTGGTGGTTGTCGGGGGATGTTGGTGGTTGTAGGGGATGTTGGTGGTTGTAGGGGGGTGTTGGTGGTTGTAGGGGGGTGTTGGTGGTTGTCGGGGGGTGTTGGTGGTTGTCGGGGGATGTTGGTGGTTGTAGGGGGATGTTGGTGGTTGTCGGGGGATGTTGGTGGTTGTCGGGGGATGTTGGTGGTTGTCGGGGGATGTTGGTGGTTGTCGGGGGATGGTGGTGGTGATTGAAGACAGAGAGGAGGAAGCAGGAGTTGAGATAATGCTGGTAAAACTATTGTTTAAGAGGGATTTTATAAGTAACAATTCAGTTTTAGCTTGACAAGCTGTACGATCTGTTATTTTCTAACGTCGTATTTTCAGAATAGAAGAGTAATATCTCAACATTAAAAAGAAGTTCACAGCCTACTTAAAACAGAGATTTATGTCTCTCTATTTTTTCTCGGTGTTTCCGACTCCATAAAATTGTCAAGATCCGTTTCCCTTTTCCTTCCGAGTGGTCGCTGCCGCCCCTTTAAGATGTCCCAGTGCCATAATTTTTGTCTGAGGGGACCCCTAGAGCCAACGGGGGCTGCTCCTCCCCTCCACAATAACCTGTCAGCTTTTGGAGAAGACTTGACCCTTCATATGGGGGGGGGGGGGATTCTGTCCCGTTGGTGTGCGGCGGGGGTGGTCCTTCCCTCCTAGGCTGCGGCGGCGGCCCCTCCTAGGCGGCGGCCCCTCCCAGGCTGCATACTTACGGAACAATCAGATTAAATATTCTCGTATATAATGTGATCTGACATAGAAGTTCTGGGTGGCTGTTACTTCGGCTTTTTTCTTCAGTTCACAAGAGATTTTCATCGACTCATTCGCGTTTCCTGTTTTTGTTTTCCCCACTCATGTCCGCTTTTATATTATTTATCAATTTAAAGAGACTGTATCGTGTACATAGTGATCATATCCCCTCCGTTTTCTAAGCTTAAGTGTCCCCGTAACTTTGCCCTCACAGTTCACGCCTTCTTTCTAACGTCTTCACTTTTCAAGTTTTGTACATCACCAAGTGCGGATTCCAGGCCGGTGCTGCGCATTCTAGTATTGGTCTCATATGGGCTGTGTATATTGCTTTCCCACCTCCCTATGTGCTAGCGATTCCCCTATCGTGTTTGGTGACCTAACTATCACTTACCTTTCCTTGATTGGCGAGGATCAACGTCCTCGCGAACTTACTCCCAACAAATCCTCATTCCCCTCAGTTATGAAGTTTATCATCTACAGGTATTCTATTATTGTCTTTCTGATACAGCCTCCGGCACTTTGCAAGGAATGTATGTCAGGGACACTGGTCTATAATTTAGAGCTTCCTGTCACATTATTTTAATACTTGGGCTACGTTGGGCATTTTCCACATTTTTTGGGAGAGATCTCCATAATGGAGTGTTTTAGTTAAGTCTTTGTGGGAGCAGGAGTACCCCTCTGTGGCACCTTTTAGCATCCATGGTCTGACTTTAATACATTTGTTGCATCTAGTTTAATCAGGGGTTTCTTTGGCTCTTGTTCATTGACCGCTGTAATGTGCAATGTTGGTGCTGGGCGTGCATTGTCTTCACTCCTCGGTAGATCTCCTCTGGTTCTGCCTTATAGACCTCTCGATCTCTTAAGAGTTCTTCACGCATTTCCTTGTCGCTTTCTGGGAGAGTACATCCTTGTCTCCACAAGTTAATCACCTGATCGCTTACTTTTTTCTTGCCTCAATATAAAGCTATGCAACAACTTAGCCGTATCGTTTGAAAATTACTGCTCGGCTGCCCTCTTCGCTCTCGTGTACTCTTTTTCTGGCTCTTTATAGTGCCGCTCTAATCTGCTCCGTGACGAGGTCTCTCTTGTCACCATTTTTACTTCCTTCTTTCCTGCTATTTCTTGCATTACCGCCTATATTCTTATATATGGTCTACCTCCTCTTAGAGTGGGAGGATTTGTGCCGTGGCAGCTTTACACTCCAGGCCGCAGGGGCCATCATCTCTTGTGTTCTTATCCTCCTCCTCCCTGGCGGTGTCCTCCTCCTCCTCCTCCTCCTCCCTGGCGGTGTCCTCCTCCTCCTCCTCCCTGGCGGTGTCCTCCTCCTCCTCCTCCTCCTCCCTGGCGGTGTCCTCCTCCTCCTCCTCCTCCCTGGCGGTGTCCTCCTCCTCCTCCTCCTCCCTGGCGGTGTCCTCCTCCTCCTCCTCCTCCCTGGCGGTGTCCTCCTCCTCCTCCTCCTCCTCCCTGGCGGTGTCCTCCTCGTCCTCCTCCTCCCTGGCGGTGTCTTCCTCGTCCTCCTCCTCCCTGGCGGTGTCTCCTCCTCGTCCTCCTCCTCCCTGGCGGTGTCTTCCTCCTCCTCCTCCTCCCTGGCGGTGTCTTCCTCCTCCTCCACCTCCCTGGCGGTGTCTTCCTCCTCCTCCACCCTGGCGGTGTCTTCCTCCTCCTCCCTAGCGGTGTCTTCCTCCTCCTCCCTGGCGGTGTCCTCCTCCTCCTCCCTGGCGGTGTCCTCCTCCTCCTCCTCCCTGGCGGTGTCCTCCTCCTCCTCCTCCCTGGCGGTGTCTTCCTCCTCCACCCTGGCGGTGTCTTCCTCCTCCTCCACCCTGGCGGTGTCTTCCTCCTCCTCCACCCTGGCGGTGTCTTCCTCCTCCTCCTCCCTGGCGGTGTCTTCCTCCTCCTTCTCCCTGGCGGTGTCTTCCTCCTCCTCCTCTCTGGCGGTGTCCTCCTCCTCCCTGGCGGTGTCCTCCTCCTCCCTGGCGGTGTCTTCCTCCTCCTCCTGGTGTGTGTGGTGATTTAGTTAACAGTTTGTGACGGGTATAAGGAGAGGGGTAGTGGTGTCGGTAGCAGTGGGAGGGGTGGGGGGGGGGAGACGCTTAACAATCACCTCCCCTCACCCCTCCCTCACCCCTCCCCATCTCTCACCACTGACCGGGCCTCCTTCCCTGATCAAGACCTTCTAGCCGAGCCATCCCTCCCCGTCCCTACCCTCCCCCGTCCTTCTAAATTAGTGTGGCCTGCCGCCATGTTATTAGCTTAGAAGGATTAGCCGTGGGTGACGATAGCGAGAGTTGCTCTAACGAGGGTGGCGAGGCTGTAATAGAGTTTTTACGGCGGTGTGGTGGCCCCCTGTGCCGCACCAGGCAAGCTGTTTACCGGGTTAATTTATGACACCTCCTGGCCGCCCCCTTGTGAGCCGCCTGGCCCGCGCCCTCCACCTTCACTCCCAAGACTGATTTTGAATCCTTTGCTGTGGCTTTATTTCTGCCCGATGATGCGGATATATTTTATTCCTCGTAAAACTCCTCAGAATAACATGGAATAAAGTGGGGGTGTATTGTATTAGCGGGACTGTGTAAGGGGTGGTGTGTACGCGTCTGGTGTACGCATGTGTACGCTGGGCTGTGTGTGTGTGTGTTCGTGTGCGCAACGCCGCAAGCACAACCACCACCACCACCGCCGCCGCTCCCTTGACGGTAGCAGCGTGCCATAATTACTGTATTATTAGCGAGTCAACTTTGTGGTTTAAGTGGTGATAGGATGGTAGACGGTAGGGCGTGTGACAGTAACGGCGTGACGCGGGTGTGGGGATGACAGATGCGCCGCCTGGGAGGGACCCTTGTCTTCATAATACTCTACTGACGGGCCCCTCTTTGTGCGCTCCAGGCCAGATTACACCCGCTCAAGATGCACACTGCACGCTTCGCATTTTCTCAAACTTCTTTCTCTTCTTTTTTGAGACGGTGGGGGGGGGGGAGGATGTCGAGGGTGACACCTGTACTGATGGGTTGTGGCTCGCTGTGCTTACCTATCAGTACTGTCCAATCTGGTTGCGGAGGCTGACTCTTGGGCCCGCCCCCCCCCCGCCCACTTTGCCTGGGTGTACCTGTTGCGATATCATTTAACTGTCCTGACGTTCGAATTCTTTGTCGAGTCTGGCTTTAAAGTTGTGGATGGAGGCGGCTTATATAACTTCTTCCAGCGGAGTCCACTCGAGCAAGCGTATTACCGCCTCTTTACTAAATGGCTGTTGGGGCCGACGATGACTGAGGGTGGTGGTGTACTCGCCTAGTTGTGTTTGCGGGGGTTGAGCTCTGGCTCTTTGGTCCCGCCTCTCAACTGTCAGTCAACTGCAGTCAATCAATCAACTGTGGTTGTTAGAATGGTGGTGGTCGAGGCGCTTGTGGCGGCGGTAATTAATATGTGACTTTATTTTGAGGGAGGGGACGGTGGGCGGGGGGATACCTTGCGATGATTTCGTGGCCCAACGTCCCCGCGGCCCAGTCCTCGCCCAGTCCTCGACCAGGCCTTCTGGTTGCTGGACTGGTCGAGGGCCAGTTACTTCGTTCCTGGATTAAGTTACGGTGATTTTAGGCTTGGGGTTTATTGGGGAGGGGGTGGAAATGGAAGATGATGACAGTGTATATACACTGTAAAGTAAACCTTGGCGTACGAAGTAGGGAGGGAAAGGATTGACTAAAAAAAAGTTAAAATTGAAAGGTAATAAACTTGATGAGGGTGAAAGATTGCCCCCCCCCCCCTCCTTACCCGACATTCCCCCCCCTCCTTACCCGACATTCCCCCCCCCCCCCCCTATCAGTCAACAGGTCCCAAAGAAGGAATGTCGTACGGTAATCTCGCTGGCGTTTCGCACACCAGTTACCACAATAAATATTAATCTTAAATGTCTAATATTGTAGTCGTTCTGTACACCCACTCTAAACGTTATGGCTAGGCTAGGCTTTGCATCCATCTCTATGCGAACCGTTCTCTGTGCGAGGTGACCTATGTACGAGGAAAGAGGTGTTTTGGGGTACAAGGTCAGGACAGGTGCGGGTGGGTGGGGGGAGGGGGGGGGTCGTTGCAGGTAAGTGTGTATTAAGAGGAGGTGCAGGACCGCCCAGGCGTCGCCGGGGGCTGGTTGGGGATGAGTTAGAGGTGACTGGTTCACTCAGGTGGTG
>NW_025566187.1:0-37254 GCF_020424385.1 Procambarus clarkii
AGTGTATAGTGGTCATTGTCTTGTGTCTAGTGTATAGTGGTCATTGTCTTGTGTCTAGTGTATAGTGGTCATTGTCTTGTGTCTAGTGTATAGTGGTCATTGTCTTGTGTCTAGTGTATAGTGGTCATTGTCTTGTGTCTAGTGTATAGTGGTCATTGTCTTGTGTCTAGTGTATAGTGGTCATTGTCTTGTGTCTAGTGTATAGTGGTCATTGTCTTGTGTCTAGTGTATAGTGGTCATTGTCTTGTGTCTAGTGTATAGTGGTCATTGTCTTGTGTCTAGTGTATAGTGGTCATTGTCTTGTGTCTAGTGTATAGTGGTCATTGTCTTGTGTCTAGTGTATAGTGGTCATTGTCTTGTGTCTAGTGTATAGTGGTCATTGTCTTGTGTCTAGTGTATAGTGGTCATTGTCTTGTGTCTAGTGTATAGTGGTCATTGTCTTGTGTCTAGTGTATAGTGGTCATTGTCTTGTGTCTAGTGTATAGTGGTCATTGTCTTGTGTCTAGTGTATAGTGGTCATTGTCTTGTGACTAGTGTATAGTGGTCATTGTCTTGTGTCTAGTGTATAGTGGTCATTGTCTTGTGTCTAGTGTATAGTGGTCATTGTCTTGTGTAGTGTAGTGGTCATTGTCTTGTGTCTAGTGTATAGTGGTCATTGTCTTGTGTCTAGTGTATAGTGGTCATTGTCTTGTGTCTAGTGTATAGTGGTCATTGTCTTGTGTCTAGTGTATAGTGGTCATTGTCTTGTGTCTAGTGTATAGTGGTCATTGTCTTGTGTCTAGTGTATAGTGGTCATTGTCTTGTGTCTAGTGTATAGTGGTCATTGTCTTGTGTCTAGTGTATAGTGGTCATTGTCTTGTGTCTAGTGTATAGTGGTCATTGTCTTGTGTCTAGTGTATAGTGGTCATTGTCTTGTGTCTAGTGTATAGTGGTCATTGTCTTGTGTCTAGTGTATAGTGGTCATTGTCTTGTGTCTAGTGTATAGTGGTCATTGTCTTGTGTCTAGTGTATAGTGGTCATTGTCTTGTGTCTAGTGTATAGTGGTCATTGTCTTGTGTCTAGTGTATAGTGGTCATTGTCTTGTGTCTAGTGTATAGTGGACATTGTCTTGTGTCTAGTGTATAGTGGTCATTGTCTTGTGTCTAGTGTATAGTGGTCATTGTCTTGTGTCTAGTGTATAGTGGTCATTGTCTTGTGTCTAGTGTATAGTGGTCATTGTCATTGTCTAGTGTATGTGTCTAGTGTATAGTGGTCATTGTCTTGTGTCTAGTGTATAGTGGTCATTGTCTTGTGTCTAGTGTATAGTGGTCATTGTCTTGTGTCTAGTGTATAGTGGTCATTGTCTTGTGTCTAGTGTATAGTGGTCATTGTCTTGTGTCTAGTGTATAGTGGTCATTGTCTTGTGTCTAGTGTATAGTGGTCATTGTCTTGTGTCTAGTGTATAGTGGTCATTGTCTTGTGTCTAGTGTATAGTGGTCATTGTCTTGTGTCTAGTGTATAGTGGTCATTGTCTTGTGTCTAGTGTATAGTGGTCATTGTCTTGTGTCTAGTGTATAGTGGTCATTGTCTTGTGTCTAGTGTATAGTGGTCATTGTCTTGTCTACTAGTGTATAGTGGTCATTGTCTTGTGTCTAGTGTATAGTGGTCATTGTCTTGTGTCTAGTGTATAGTGGTCATTGTCTTGTGTCTAGTGTATAGTGGTCATTGTCTTGTGTCTAGTGTATAGTGGTCATTGTCTTGTGTCTAGTGTATAGTGGTCATTGTCTTGTGTCTAGTGTATAGTGGTCATTGTCTTGTGTCTAGTGTATAGTGGTCATTGTCTTGTGTCTAGTGTATAGTGGTCATTGTCTTGTGTCTAGTGTATAGTGGTCATTGTCTTGTGTCTAGTGTATAGTGGTCATTGTCTTGTGTCTAGTGTATAGTGGTCATTGTCTTGTGTCTAGTGTATAGTGGTCATTGTCTTGTGTCTAGTGTATAGTGGTCATTGTCTTGTGTCTAGTGTATAGTGGTCATTGTCTTGTGTCTAGTGTATAGTGGTCATTGTCTTGTGTCTAGTGTATAGTGGTCATTGTCTTGTGTCTAGTGTATAGTGGTCATTGTCTTGTGTCTAGTGTATAGTGGTCATTGTCTTGTGTCTAGTGTATAGTGGTCATTGTCTTGTGTCTAGTGTATAGTGGTCATTGTCTTGTGTCTAGTGTATAGTGGTCATTGTCTTGTGTCTAGTGTATAGTGGTCATTGTCTTGTGTCTAGTGTATAGTGGTCATTGTCTTGTGTCTAGTGTATAGTGGTCATTGTCTTGTGTCTAGTGTATAGTGGTCATTGTCTTGTGTCTAGTGTATAGTGGTCATTGTCTTGTGTCTAGTGTATAGTGGTCATTGTCTTGTGTCTAGTGTATAGTGGTCATTGTCTTGTGTCTAGTGTATAGTGGTCATTGTCTTGTGTCTAGTGTATAGTGGTCATTGTCTTGTGTCTAGTGTATAGTGGTCATTGTCTTGTGTCTAGTGTATAGTGGTCATTGTCTTGTGTCTAGTGTATAGTGGTCATTGTCTTGTGTCTAGTGTATAGTGGTCATTGTCTTGTGTCTAGTGTATAGTGGTCATTGTCTTGTGTCTAGTGTATAGTGGTCATTGTCTTGTGTCTAGTGTATAGTGGTCATTGTCTTGTGTCTAGTGTATAGTGGTCATTGTCTTGTGTCTAGTGTATAGTGGTCATTGTCTTGTGTCTAGTGTATAGTGGTCATTGTCTTGTGTCTAGTGTATAGTGGTCATTGTCTTGTGTCTAGTGTATAGTGGTCATTGTCTTGTGTCTAGTGTATAGTGGTCATTGTCTTGTGTCTAGTGTATAGTGGTCATTGTCTTGTGTCTAGTGTATAGTGGTCATTGTCTTGTGTCTAGTGTATAGTGGTCATTGTCTTGTGTCTAGTGTATAGTGGTCATTGTCTTGTGTCTAGTGTATAGTGGTCATTGTCTTGTGTCTAGTGTATAGTGGTCATTGTCTTGTGTCTAGTGTATAGTGGTCATTGTCTTGTGTCTAGTGTATAGTGGTCATTGTCTTGTGTCTAGTGTATAGTGGTCATTGTCTTGTGTCTAGTGTATAGTGGTCATTGTCTTGTGTCTAGTGTATAGTGGTCATTGTCTTGTGTCTAGTGTATAGTGGTCATTGTCTTGTGTCTAGTGTATAGTGGTCATTGTCTTGTGTCTAGTGTATAGTGGTCATTGTCTTGTGTCTAGTGTATAGTGGTCATTGTCTTGTGTCTAGTGTATAGTGGTCATTGTCTTGTGTCTAGTGTATAGTGGTCATTGTCTTGTGTCTAGTGTATAGTGGTCATTGTCTTGTGTCTAGTGTATAGTGGTCATTGTCTTGTGTCTAGTGTATAGTGGTCATTGTCTTGTGTCTAGTGTATAGTGGTCATTGTCTTGTGTCTAGTGTATAGTGGTCATTGTCTTGTGTCTAGTGTATAGTGGTCATTGTCTTGTGTCTAGTGTATAGTGGTCATTGTCTTGTGTCTAGTGTATAGTGGTCATTGTCTTGTGTCTAGTGTATAGTGGTCATTGTCTTGTGTCTAGTGTATAGTGGTCATTGTCTTGTGTCTAGTGTATAGTGGTCATTGTCTTGTGTCTAGTGTATAGTGGTCATTGTCTTGTGTCTAGTGTATAGTGGTCATTGTCTTGTGTCTAGTGTATAGTGGTCATTGTCTTGTGTCTAGTGTATAGTGGTCATTGTCATTGTGTCTAGTGTATAGTGGTCATTGTCTTGTGTCTAGTGTATAGTGGTCATTGTCTTGTGTCAGTGTATGTCATTGTGTCTAGTGTATAGTGGTCATTGTCTTGTGTCTAGTGTATAGTGGTCATTGTCTTGTGTCTAGTGTATATAGTGGTCATTGTCTTGTGTCTAGTGTATAGTGGTCATTGTCTTGTGTCTAGTGTATAGTGGTCATTGTCTTGTGTCTAGTGTATAGTGGTCATTGTCTTGTGTCTAGTGTATAGTGGTCATTGTCTTGTGTCTAGTGTATAGTGGTCATTGTCTTGTGTCTAGTGTATAGTGGTCATTGTATAGTGGTTGTGTCATTGTCTTGTGTCTAGTGTATAGTGGTCATTGTCTTGTGTCTAGTGTATAGTGGTCATTGTCTTGTGTCTAGTGTATAGTGGTCATTGTCTTGTGTCTAGTGTATAGTGGTCATTGTCTTGTAACTAGTGTATAGTGGTCATTGTCTTGTGTCTAGTATAGTGGTCATTGTGGTCATTGTCTTGTGTCTAGTGTATAGTGGTCATTGTCTTGTGTCTAGTGTATAGTGGTCATTGTCTTGTGTCTAGTGTATAGTGGACATTGTCTTGTGTCTAGTGTATAGTGGTCATTGTCTTGTGTCTAGTGTATAGTGGTCATTGTCTTGTGTCTAGTGTATAGTGGTCATTGTCTTGTGTCTAGTGTATAGTGGTCATTGTCTTGTGTCTAGTGTATAGTGGTCATTGTCTTGTGTCTAGTGTATAGTGGTCATTGTCTTGTGTCTAGTGTATAGTGGTCATTGTCTTGTGTCTAGTGTATAGTGGTCATTGTCTTGTGTCTAGTGTATAGTGGTCATTGTCTTGTGTCTAGTGTATAGTGGTCATTGTCTTGTGTCTAGTGTATAGTGGTCATTGTCTTGTGTCTAGTGTATAGTGGTCATTGTCTTGTGTCTAGTGTATAGTGGTCATTGTCTTGTGTCTAGTCTAGTGGTCATAGTGTGTCATTGTCTTGTGTGTCTAGTGTATAGTGGTCATTGTCTTGTGTCTAGTGTATAGTGGTCATTGTCTTGTGTCTAGTGTATAGTGGTCATTGTCTTGTGTCTAGTGTATAGTGGTCATTGTCTTGTCTAGTGTATTGTGTCTAGTGTATAGTGGTCATTGTCTTGTGTCTAGTGTATAGTGGTCATTGTCTTGTGTCTAGTGTATAGTGGTCATTGTCTTGTGTCTAGTGTATAGTGGTCATTGTCTTGTGTCTAGTGTATAGTGGTCATTGTCTTGTGTCTAGTGTATAGTGGTCATTGTCTTGTGTCTAGTGTATAGTGGTCATTGTCTTGTGTCTAGTGTATAGTGTCATTGTCTTGTGTCTAGTGTATAGTGGTCATTGTCTTGTGTCTAGTGTATAGTGGTCATTGTGTCTAGTGTATAGTGGTCATTGTCTTGTGTCTAGTGTATAGTGGTCATTGTCTTGTGTCTAGTGTATAGTGGTCATTGTCTTGTGTCTAGTGTATAGTGGTCATTGTCTTGTGTCTAGTGTATAGTGGTCATTGTCTTGTGTCTAGTGTATAGTGGTCATTGTCTTGTGTCTAGTGTATAGTGGTCATTGTCTTGTGTCTAGTGTATAGTGGTCATTGTCTTGTGTCTAGTGTATAGTGGTCATTGTCTTGTGTCTAGTGTATAGTGGTCATTGTCTTGTGTCTAGTGTATAGTGGTCATTGTCTTGTGTCTAGTGTATAGTGGTCATTGTCTTGTGTCTAGTGTATAGTGGTCATTGTCTTGTGTCTAGTGTATAGTGGTCATTGTCTTGTGTCTAGTGTATAGTGGTCATTGTCTTGTGTCTAGTGTATAGTGGTCATTGTCTTGTGTCTAGTGTATAGTGGTCATTGTCTTGTGTCTAGTGTATAGTGGTCATTGTCTTGTGTCTAGTGTATAGTGGTCATTGTCTTGTGTCTAGTGTATAGTGGTCATTGTCTTGTGTCTAGTGTATAGTGGTCATTGTCTTGTGTCTAGTGTATAGTGGTCATTGTCTTGTGTCTAGTGTATAGTGGTCATTGTCTTGTGTCTAGTGTATAGTGGTCATTGTCTTGTGTCTAGTGTATAGTGGTCATTGTCTTGTGTCTAGTGTATAGTGGTCATTGTCTTGTGTCTAGTGTATAGTGGTCATTGTCTTGTGTCTAGTGTATAGTGGTCATTGTCTTGTGTCTAGTGTATAGTGGTCATTGTCTTGTGTCTAGTGTATAGTGGTCATTGTCTTGTGTCTAGTGTATAGTGGTCATTGTCTTGTGTCTAGTGTATAGTGGTCATTGTCTTGTGTCTAGTGTATAGTGGTCATTGTCTTGTGTCTAGTGTATAGTGGTCATTGTCTTGTGTCTAGTGTATAGTGGTCATTGTCTAGTGTGTCATAGTGTATAGTGGTCATTGTCTTGTGTCTAGTGTATAGTGGTCATTGTCTTGTGTCTAGTGTATAGTGGTCATTGTCTTGTGTCTAGTGTATAGTGGTCATTGTCTTGTGTCTAGTGTATAGTGGTCATTGTCTTGTGTCTAGTGTATAGTGGTCATTGTCTATGTGTGTCTTGTGTCTAGTGTATAGTGGTCATTGTCTTGTGTCTAGTGTATAGTGGTCATTGTCTTGTGTCTAGTGTATAGTGGTCATTGTCTTGTGTCTAGTGTATAGTGGTCATTGTCTTGTGTCTAGTGTATAGTGGTCATTGTCTTGTGTCTAGTGTATAGTGGTCATTGTCTTGTGTCTAGTGTATAGTGGTCATTGTCTTGTGTCTAGTGTATAGTGGTCATTGTCTTGTGTCTAGTGTATAGTCATTGTCTTGTCTAGTGTATAGTGGTCATTGTCTTGTGTCTAGTGTATAGTGGTCATTGTCTTGTGTCTAGTGTATAGTGGTCATTGTCTTGTGTCTAGTGTATAGTGGTCATTGTCTTGTGTCTAGTGTATAGTGGTCATTGTCTTGTGTCTAGTGTATAGTGGTCATTGTCTTGTGTCTAGTGTATAGTGGTCATTGTCTTGTGTCTAGTGTATAGTGGTCATTGTCTTGTGTCTAGTGTATAGTGGTCATTGTCTTGTGTCTAGTGTATAGTGGTCATTGTCTTGTGTCTAGTGTATAGTGGTCATTGTCTTGTGTCTAGTGTATAGTGGTCATTGTCTTGTGTCTAGTGTATAGTGGTCATTGTCTTGTGTCTAGTGTATAGTGGTCATTGTCTTGTGTCTAGTGTATAGTGGTCATTGTCTTGTGTCTAGTGTATAGTGGTCATTGTCTTGTGTCTAGTGTATAGTGGTCATTGTCTTGTGTCTAGTGTATAGTGGTCATTGTCTTGTGTCTAGTGTATAGTGGTCATTGTCTTGTGTCTAGTGTATAGTGGTGGACATTGTCTTGTGTCTAGTGTATAGTGGTCATTGTCTTGTGTCTAGTGTATAGTGGTCATTGTCTTGTGTCTAGTGTATAGTGGTCATTGTCTTGTGTCTAGTGTATAGTGGTCATTGTCTTGTGTCTAGTGTATAGTGGTCATTGTCTTGTGTCTAGTGTATAGTGGTCATTGTCTTGTGTCTAGTGTATAGTGGTCATTGTCTTGTGTCTAGTGTATAGTGGTCATTGTCTTGTGTCTAGTGTATAGTGGTCATTGTCTTGTGTCTAGTGTATAGTGGTCATTGTCTTGTGTCTAGTGTATAGTGGTCATTGTCTTGTGTCTAGTGTATAGTGGTCATTGTCTTGTGTCTAGTGTATAGTGGTCATTGTCTTGTGTCTAGTGTATAGTGGTCATTGTCTTGTGTCTAGTGTATAGTGGTCATTGTCTTGTGTCTAGTGTATAGTGGTCATTGTCTTGTGTCTAGTGTATAGTGGTCATTGTCTTGTGTCTAGTGTATAGTGGTCATTGTCTTGTGTCTAGTGTATAGTGGTCATTGTCTTGTGTCTAGTGTATAGTGGTCATTGTCTTGTGTCTAGTGTATAGTGGTCATTGTCTTTGTCTAGTGTATAGTGGTCATTGTCTTGTGTCTAGTGTATAGTGGTCATTGTCTTGTGTCTAGTGTATAGTGGTCATTGTCTTGTGTCTAGTGTATAGTGGTCATTGTCTTAGTGGTCTTGTCTTGTGTATAGTGGTCATTGTCTTGTGTCTAGTGTATAGTGGTCATTGTCTTGTGTCTAGTGTATAGTGGTCATTGTCTTGTGTCTAGTGTATAGTGGTCATTGTCTTGTGTCTAGTGTATAGTGGTCATTGTCTTGTGTCTAGTGTATAGTGGTCATTGTCTTGTGTCTAGTGTATAGTGGTCATTGTCTTGTGTCTAGTGTATAGTGGTCATTGTCTTGTGTCTAGTGTATAGTGGTCATTGTCTTGTGTCTAGTGTATAGTGGTCATTGTCTTGTGTCTAGTGTATAGTGGTCATTGTCTTGTGTCTAGTGTATAGTGGTCATTGTCTTGTGTCTAGTGTATAGTGGTCATTGTCTTGTGTCTAGTGTATAGTGGTCATTGTCTTGTGTCTAGTGTATAGTGGTCATTGTCTTGTGTCTAGTGTATAGTGGTCATTGTCTTGTGTCTAGTGTATAGTGGTCATTGTCTTGTGTCTAGTGTATAGTGGTCATTGTCTTGTGTCTAGTGTATAGTGGTCATTGTCTTGTGTCTAGTGTATAGTGGTCATTGTCTTGTGTCTAGTGTATAGTGGTCATTGTCTTGTGTCTAGTGTATAGTGGTCATTGTCTTGTGTCTAGTGTATAGTGGTCATTGTCTTGTGTCTAGTGTATAGTGGTCATTGTCTTGTGTCTAGTGTATAGTGGTCATTGTCTTGTGTCTAGTGTATAGTGGTCATTGTCTTGTGTCTAGTGTATAGTGGTCATTGTCTTGTGTCTAGTGTATAGTGGTCATTGTCTTGTGTCTAGTGTATAGTGGTCATTGTCTTGTGTCTAGTGTATAGTGTCATTGTCATTGTGTGTCTAGTGTATAGTGGTCATTGTCTTGTGTCTAGTGTATAGTGGTCATTGTCTTGTGTCTAGTGTATAGTGGTCATTGTCTTGTGTCTAGTGTATAGTGGTCATTGTCTTGTGTCTAGTGTATAGTGGTCTAGTGTATAGTGGTCATTGTGTATAGTGGTCATTGTCTTGTGTCTAGTGTATAGTTGTCATTGTCTTGTGTCTAGTGTATGGTCATTGTCTTGTGTCTAGTGTATTGTAGTGTCTAGTGTATAGTGGTCATTGTCTTGTGTCTAGTGTATAGTGGTCATTGTCTTGTGTCTAGTGTATAGTGGTCATTGTCTTGTGTCTAGTGTATAGTGGTCATTGTCTTGTGTCTAGTGTATAGTGGTCATTGTCTTGTGTCTAGTGTATAGTGGTCATTGTCTTGTGTCTAGTGGTATAGTGTGTCATTGGTCATTGTCTTGTGTCTAGTGTATAGTGGTCATTGTCTTGTAACTAGTGTATATCATGTGTCTAGTGTATAGTGGACATTGTCATGTGTCTAGTGTATAGTGGTCATTGTCTTGTGTCTAGTGTATAGTGGACATTGTCTTGTGTCTAGTGTATAGTGGACATTGTCTTGTGTCTAGTGTATAGTGGTCATTGTTTTGTGTCAAGTGAATAGTTGACTTTGTCTTGTGACTAATGTATAGTGGTCATTGTCTTGTGTCTAGTGTATAGTGGTCATTGTCTTGAAACTAGTATATAGTGGTCATTGTCTTGTGTCTAGTTAATATTGGACATTGTCTTGTGCCTTGTGTATAGTGGTCATTGTCTTGTGACTAGTGTATAGTTGTCATTGTCTTGTGTCTAGTGTATTATGGTCATTGTCTTATGTCTAGTGTATAGTGGTCATTGTCTTGTGTCAAGTGTATAGTGGTCATTGTCTTGTGTCTAGTGTAGTGTGGTCATTGTCTTGTGTCTAGTGTACAGTGGTCATTGTCTTGTGTCAGGTGTATAGTGGTCATTGTCTTGTGACTAGTGTATAGTTGTCATTGTCTTGTGTCTAGTATATTATGGTCATTGTCTTATGTCTAGTGTATAGTGGACATTGTCTTGTGACTAGTGTATAGTGGTCATTGTCTTGTGTCTAGTGTATAGTGGACATTGTCTTGTGACTAGTGTATAGTGGACATTGCCTTGTGTCTAGTGTATAGTGGTCATTGTCTTAAGTCTAGTATATAGTGGTCATTGTCTTGTGACTAATGTATAGTGGTCATTGTTTTGTGTCTAGTGTATAGTGGACATTTCCTTGTGTCTAGTGTATAGTGGTCATTGTCTTGTGTCTAGTGTATAGTGGTCATTGTCTTGTAACTAGTGTATAGTGGTCATTGTCTTGTAACTAGTGTATAGTGGACATTATCTTGTGTCTAGTGTTTAGTGGACATTGTCGTTTGTGTAGTGTATAGTGGTCATAGTCTTGTGTTTAGAGTATAGTGGTCATTGTCTTGTGTCTAGTGTATAGTGGACATTGTCATGTGTCTAGTGTATAGTGGTCATTGTCTTGTGTCTAGTGAATAGTGGACATTGTCTTGTGTCTAGTGTATAGTGGACATCGTCTTGTGTCTAGTGTATAGTGGTCATTGTCTTGTGTCTAGTGTATAGTGGACATTGTCCTGTGACTAGTGTATAGTGGTCATTGTCTTGTGTGAAATGTATAGTGGTCATTGTCTTGTGTCTAGTGTATAGTGGTCATTGTCTTGTGTCTAGTGTATAGTGGTCATTGTCTTGTGTCTAGTGTATAGTGGACATTGTCTTGTGACTAGTGTATAGTGGTCATTGTCTTGTGTCTAGTGTATAGTGGTCATTGTCTTGTGTCTAGTGTATAGTGGTCATTGTCTTGTGTCTAGTGTATAGTGGACATTGTCTTGTGACTAGTGTATAGTGGTCATTGTCTTGTGTCTAGTGTATAGTGGTCATTGTCTTGTGTCTAGTGTATAGTGGTCATTGTCTTGTGTCTAGTTAATAGTGGACATTGTCTTGTGTCTAGTGTATAGTGGTCATTGTCTTGTGTCTAGTGTATAGTGGTCATTGTCTTGTGTCTAGTGTATAGTGGTCATTGTCTTGTGTCTAGTGTATAGTGGTCATTGTCTTGTGTATAGTGTATAGTTGTCATTGTCTTGTGACTAGTGTATAGTGGTCATTGTCTTGTGTCTAGTGTATAGTGGTCATTGTCTTGAAACTAGTGTATAGTGGTCATTGTCTTGTGTCTAGTGTATAGTGGTCATTGTCTTGTGCCTAGTGTATAGTGGTCATTGTCTTGTGACTAGTGTATAGTGGTCATTGTCTTGTGTCTAGTGTATAGTGGTCATTGTCTTGTGTCTAGTGTATAGTGGTCATTGTCTTGTGTCTAGTGTATAGTGGTCATTGTCTTGTGTCTAGTGTATAGTGGTCATTGTCTTGTGTCTAGTGTATAGTGGTCATTGTCTTGTGTCTAGTGTATAGTGGTCATTGTCTTGTGTCTAGTGTATAGTGGTCATTGTCTTGTGTCTAGTGTATAGTGGTCATTGTCTTGTGTCTAGTGTATAGTGGTCATTGTCTTGTGTCTAGTGTATAGTGGTCATTGTCTTGTGTCTAGTGTATAGTGGTCATTGTCTTGTGTCTAGTGTATAGTGGTCATTGTCTTGTGTCTAGTGTATAGTGGTCATTGTCTTGTGTCTAGTGTATAGTGGTCATTGTCTTGTGTCTAGTGTATAGTGGTCATTGTCTTGTGTCTAGTGTATAGTGGTCATTGTCTTGTGTCTAGTGTATAGTGGTCATTGTCTTGTGTCTAGTGTATAGTGGTCATTGTCTTGTGTCTAGTGTATAGTGGTCATTGTCTTGTGTCTAGTGTATAGTATTGTCTAGTGTGTATAGTGGTCATTGTCTTGTGTCTAGTGTATAGTGGTCATTGTCTTGTGTCTAGTGTATAGTGGTCATTGTCTTGTGTCTAGTGTATAGTGGTCATTGTCTTGTGTCTAGTGTATAGTGGACATTGTCTTGTGTCTAGTGTATTGTGGTCATTGTCTTGTGTCTAGTGTATACTTGTCATTGTCTTGTGACTAGTGTATAGTGGTCATTGTCTTGTGTCTAGTGTATAGTGGTCATTGTCTTGTGTCTAGTGTATAGTGGTCATTGTCTTGTGTCTAGTGTATAGTGGACATTGTCTTGTGTCTAGTGTATAGTGGTCATTGTCTTGTGTCTAGTGTATAGTGGTCATTGTCTTGTGTCTAGTGTATAGTGGTCATTGTCTTGTGTCTAGTGTATAGTGGACATTGTCTTGTGTCTAGTGTATTGTGGTCATTGTCTTGTGTCTAGTGTATAGTGGTCATTGTCTTGTGTCTAGTGTATAGTGGTCATTGTCTTGTGTCTAGTGTATAGTGGTCATTGTCTTGTGTCTAGTGTATAGTGGTCATTGTCTTGTGTCTAGTGTATAGTGGTCATTGTCTTGTGTCTAGTGTATAGTGGTCATTGTCTTGTGTCTAGTGTATAGTGGTCATTGTCTTGTGTCTAGTGTATAGTGGTCATTGTCTTGTGACTAGTGTATAGTGGTCATTGTCTTGTGTCTAGTGTATAGTGGTCATTGTCTTGTGTCTAGTGTATAGTGGTCATTGTCTTGTGTCTAGTGTATAGTGGTCATTGTCTTGTGTCTAGTGTATAGTGGACATTGTCTTGTGTCTAGTGTATAGTGGTCATTGTCTTGTGTCTAGTGTATAGTGGACATTGTCTTGTGTCTTGTGTCTAGTGTATAGTGGTCTAGTGTATACATTGTCTTGTGTCTAGTGTATAGTGGTCATTGTCTTTGTGTCTAGTGTATAGTGGTCATTGTCTTGTGACTAGTGTATAGTGGTCATTGTCTTGTGTCTAGTGTATAGTGGTCATAGTGGTCATTGTCTTGTGTCTAGTGTATAGTGGTCATTGTCTTGTGTCTAGTGTATAGTGGACATTGTCTTGTGTCTAGTGTATATAGTGGTCAGTGTTAGTGGACATTGTCGTGTGTGTAGTGTATAGTGGTCATAGTCTTGTGTTTAGTGTATAGTGGTCATTGTCTTGTGTCTAGTGTATAGTGGACATTGTCATGTGTCTAGTGTATAGTGGTCATTGTCTTGTGTCTAGTGTATAGTGGTCATTGGCTTGTGTCTAGTGTATAGTGGTCATTGTCTTGTGTCTAGTGTATAGTGGTCATTGTCTTGTGTCTAGTGTATAGTGTCCTGTGACTAGTGTATAGTGGTCATTGTCTTGTGTCTAGTGTATAGTGGTCATTGTCTTGTGTGTCTAGTGTATAGTGGTCATTGTCTTGTGTCTAGTGTATAGTGGTCATTGTCTTGTGTCTAGTGTAGTGTGGTCATTGTCTTGTGTCTAGTGTATAGTGGTCATTGTCTTGTGTCTAGTGTATAGTGGTCATTGTCTTGTGTCTAGTGTATAGTGGTCATTGTCTTGTGTCTAGTGTATAGTGGTCATTGTCTTGTAACTAGTGTATAGTGGTCATTGTCTTGTGTCTAGTGTATAGTGGACATCGTCTTGTGTCTAGTGTATAGTGGTCATTGTCTTGTGTCTAGTGTATAGTGGACATTGTCTTGTGTCTAGTGTATAGTGGTCATAGTGGACATTGTATAGTTGTGTCTAGTGTATAGTGGTCATTGTTTTGTGTCTAGTGAATAGTTGACATTGTCTTGTGACTAGTGTATAGTGGTCATTGTCTTGTGTCTAGTGTATAGTGGTCATTGTCTTGAAACTAGTATATAGTGGTCATTGTCTTGTGTCTAGTTAATAGTGGACATTGTCTTGTGTCTAGTGTACAGTGGTCATTGTCTTGTGACTAGTGTATAGTTGTCATTGTCTTGTGTCTAGTATATTATGGTCATTGTCTTATGTCTAGTGTATAGTGGTCATTGTCTTGTGTCAAGTGTATAGTGGTCATTGTCTTGTGTCTAGTGTATAGTGGTCATTGTCTTGTGTCTAGTGTACAGTGGTCATTGTCTTGTGTCTAGTGTATAGTGGTCATTGTCTTGTGACTAGTGTATAGTTGTCATTGTCTTGTGTCTAGTATATTATGGTCATTGTCTTATGTCTAGTGTATAGTGGACATTGTCTTGTGACTAGTGTATAGTGGTCATTGTCTTGTGTCTAGTGTATAGTGGACATTGTCTTGTGACTAGTGTATAGTGGACATTGCCTTGTGTCTAGTGTATAGTGGTCATTGTCTTAAGTCTAGTATATAGTGGTCATTGTCTTGTGACTAATGTATAGTGGTCATTGTTTTGTGTCTAGTGTATAGTGGACATTTCCTTGTGTCTAGTGTATAGTGGTCATTGTCTTGTGTCTAGTGTATAGTGGTCATTGTCTTGTAACTAGTGTATAGTGGTCATTGTCTTGTAACTAGTGTATAGTGGACATTATCTTGTGTCTAGTGTTTAGTGGACATTGTCGTTTGTGTAGTGTATAGTGGTCATAGTCTTGTGTTTAGAGTATAGTGGTCATTGTCTTGTGTCTAGTGTATAGTGGACATTGTCATGTGTCTAGTGTATAGTGGTCATTGTCTTGTGTCTAGTGAATAGTGGACATTGTCTTGTGTCTAGTGTATAGTGGACATCGTCTTGTGTCTAGTGTATAGTGGTCATTGGCTTGTGTCTAGTGTATAGTGGACATTGTCCTGTGACTAGTGTATAGTGGTCATTGTCTTGTGTGAAATGTATAGTGGTCATTGTCTTGTGTCTAGTGTATAGTGGTCATTGTCTTGTGTCTAGTGTATAGTGGTCATTGTCTTGTGTCTAGTGTATAGTGGACATTGTCTTGTGACTAGTGTATAGTGGTCATTGTCTTGTGTCTAGTGTATAATGGTCATTGTCTTGTGTCTAGTGTATAGTGGTCATTGTCATGTGTCTAGTGTATAGTGGACATTGTCTTGTGACTAGTGTATAGTGGTCATTGTCTTGTGTCTAGTGTATAGTGGACATTGTCATGTGTCTAGTGTATAGTGGTCATTGTCTTGTGTCTAGTGAATAGTGGACATTGTCTTGTGTCTAGTGTATAGTGGACATCGTCTTGTGTCTAGTGTATAGTGGTCATTGTCTTGTGTCTAGTGTATAGTGGACATTGTCTTGTGTCTAGTGTATAGTGGTCATTGTTTTGTGTCAAGTGAATAGTTGACTTTGTCTTGTGACTAATGTATAGTGGTCATTGTCTTGTGTCTAGTGTATAGTGGTCATTGTCTTGAAACTAGTATATAGGGGTCATTGTCTTGTGTCTAGTTAATATTGGACATTGTCTTGTGCCTTGTGTATAGTTGTCATTGTCTTGTGACTAGTGTATAGTTGTCATTGTCTTGTGTCTAGTGTATTATGGTCATTGTCTTATGTCTAGTGTATAGTGGTCATTGTCTTGTGTCAAGTGTATAGTGGTCATTGTCTTGTGTCTAGTGTATAGTGGTCATTGTCTTGTGTCTAGTGTATAGTGGTCATTGTCTTGTGTCTAGTGTATAGTGGTCATTGTCTTGTGACTAGTGTATAGTTGTCATTGTCTTGTGTCTAGTATATTATGGTCATTGTCTTATGTCTAGTGTATAGTGGTCATTGTCTCGTGTCAAGTGTATATTTGTCATTGTCTTGTGTCTAGTATATTATGGTCATTGTCTTATGTCTAGTGTATAGTGGACGTTGTCTTGTGACTAGTGTATAGTGGTCATTGTCTTGTGTCTAGTGTATAGTGGACATTGTCTTGTTACTAGTGTATAGTGGACATTGCCTTGTGTCTAGTGTATAGTGGTCATTGTCTTGTGTCTAGTGTATAGTGGTCATTGTCTTGTGACTAGTGTATAGTGGTCATTGTCTTGTGTCTAGTGTATAGTGGTCATTGTCTTGTGTCTAGTGTATAGTGGTCATTGTCTTGTGTCTAGTGTATAGTGGTCATTGTCTTGTGTCTAGTGTATAGTGGACATTGTCTTGTGTCTAGTGTATAGTGGACATTGTCTTGTGTGTAGTGTATAGTGGTCATTGTCTTGTGTCTAGTGTATAGTGGTCATTGTCTTGTGTCTAGTGTATAGTGGACATTGTCATGTGTCTAGTGTATAGTGGACATTGTCTTGTGTCTAGTGTATAGTGGACATCGTGTCTTGTGTCTAGTGTATAGTGGTCATTGTCTTGTGTCTAGTGTATAGTGGACATTGTCCTGTGACTAGTGTATAGTGGTCATTGTCTTGTGTGAAATGTATAGTGGTCATTGTCTTGTGTCTAGTGTATAGTGGTCATTGTCTTGTGTCTAGTGTATAGTGGTCATTGTCTTGTGTCTAGTGTATAGTGGACATTGTCTTGTGACTAGTGTATAGTGGTCATTGTCTTGTGTCTAGTGTATAGTGGTCATTGTCTTGTGTCTAGTGTATAGTGGTCATTGTCTTGTGTCTAGTGTATAGTGGTCATTGTCATGTGTCTAGTGTATAGTGGTCATTGTCTTGTGTCTAGTGTATAGTGGTCATTGTCTTGTGTCTAGTGTATAGTGGTCATTGTCTTGTGACTAGTGTATAGTGGTCATTGTCTTGTGTCTAGTGTATGGTGGTCATTGTCTTGTGTCTAGTGTATGGTGGTCATTGTCTTGTGTCTAGTGTATAGTGGTCATTGTCATGAGTCTAGTGTATAGTGGTCATTGTCTTGTGTCTAGTGTATAGTGGTCATTGTCTTGTGACAAGTGTATAGTGGTCATTGTCTTGTGTCTAGTGTATAGTGGTCATTGTCATGTGTCTAGTGTATAGTGGTCATTGTCTTGTGTCTAGTGTATAGTGGTCATTGTCTTGTGACAAGTGTATAGTGGTCATTGTCTTGTGTCTTGTGTATAATGGTCATTGTCTTGTGTCTAGTGTAAAATGGCCATTGTCTTGTGTCTAGTGTATAGTGATCATTGTCTTGTGTCAAGTGTATAGTGGTCATTGTCTTGTGTCTAGTGTATAGAGGTCATTGTCTTGTGTCTAGTGTATAGTGGACATTGTCTTGTGACTAGTGTATAGTGATCATTGTCTTGTGTCTAGTGTATAGTGGTCATTGTCTTGTGTCTAGTGTATAGAGGTCATTGTCTTGTGTCTAGTGTATAGTGGACATTGTCTTGTGACTAGTGTATAGTGGTCATTGTCTTGTGTCTAGTGTATAATGGTCATTGTCTTGTGTCTAGTGTATAGTGGTCATTGTCTTGTGTCTAGTGTATAGTGGTCATTGTCTTGTGTCTAGTGTATAGTGGTCATTGTCTTGTGTCTAGTGTATAGTGGTCATTGTCTTGTGTCTAGTGTATAGTGGACATTGTCTTGTGTCTAGTGTATAGTGGTCATTGTCTTGTGTCTAGTGTATAACTAATTGCAGACGAATTGATCTCTAACTAAAAGCCGAATAGAGCGTTGGAATCATAGCGTCTATCTCGTGATAAAGTTAACGTCACCAATGAATGCCATGGGGAGACATTAATTCCTCTCCCTTATATATTTACTATTCTTGAACTGGTAAATAACAATATTTTCTTCCTCTAAATAATAAACACGTCCAGTCTTCAACGTTTCAAGCGTAAATGCGAGAAATATTAATGTTCGAGACAATAATTTGTTTTATGAACGCGGACTCGGCGTGGGTAGGGGAAGGCCAGCTCAGTACACGTGGTGAGCCGTTCAGAGGCGGACCTGCGCTTACCGTACTCATAAGAAGACGCCATTGTCCAGCAACTAGGGCAGGCGTTATCCATCCTCAGATGAAAGTCGCCACTGTGAGGCGTGAATAACCTTGCAGATAGTATCTTCAGCTAGTGCTGGTGTCGAATAAGGAGCCCTTTGACTTGGTTCTTGACGACACGTGACCGGCCAGCGAAGCGCGTCACTATCCAGGATAGGGTTAACCAGAGCCTGGGACGCGAAGCACGGCAATCTTAATACTTATACAGTGCCCACAGCTAAGTATATTCTTTTATGTGATGCATCAGGTAAAAAGTTACTAGTAGCAGGGTGATTGTCCGTTATGACGCACGATAACATCTAATAACAGGTGATTAAAATTTGTCACCTGTAACTCTTAATTTTCTTGACTATATAGATTCAGTAGGTAAATCAGTTGCTACTGTAAAATATTTGTCTTGCAGCACGAGAGAAGAATTCTCCATGCTGCCTTCTCCCATGTTAACCCGTTCCACTCGTCAGTCGACCGAGTCCAGAGAATAAGAGGAACTTCCATGGCTTTCTAAAGGAATCTTCATTAAGCTAAGATTTATTTCCTTTTATGATTCTATTGCAATTTTGTGTGCAGAATTCTTTGGGATTAATATGTGGTTTACTGTAATTCATTGCTATGCTCATAATCTATGTTCCCCTTTATGGTAATGATAACAGTTTCAATATTAGTTTATAGGATTAGATTATTATTAATTGAATTAGTGAACGAACCACACTAATTCCTGGACGTACTTACCTCCAGTAATAACCCCCCAATGTAGGTGTTTGAGGTTTGATTCATTTAATAATACAGCCCATTAATTATTTCTATGATCTTATTTCTAGTTTTTATCCATAGTTACTGGTTTCATCTAGGAATTATCTAATGATCAGAAATTCTCAGTTTCCCTCTTTTCCACAAAAGCGGGTGGTCCTTCGTAATTTAATTTACTACATTAATATTTAAATAATCATGTACAAGCCCCAAATATCCCACATTATGGTCCTTATCGAACCGGATAGGCATTAAATTTATAATTAAAATATTAACCATTAATAACTAATCCTTGTGTGATAGTAACTAGACTAACTATTTAATTAATTGTGTCAACTAACAGTGTAACACATCAGTTAGCCTAGATCACACTAACATATTGCTACTTTCACCTCATGTATAAAGTAGCTTTAGTGGGTCATAGCCAATTACCCACAACACTTAGACCTATACCTCACACCGAGGTGAGAATCTTTAGGTCACCAGGAGCAACAGCTCATAACTTTTATAATAACCCCACCCTAACACCTGCATTAGAGTGGCCTCACCATCTAACCATTATATACTTAGGTGGTAATGACATCCACCCCACTCGTCATCCAGCCGAGGTGATCAAACACCTCAAAGCCATAATTTCTTCTTTCAAGCTCATCAGTGAATCAGTAGTATTCACATTAGTGGAACCTCGCCAACCAAGTCAAGATAATCGTTGGGGAGTAACTCCGGAATACTACCTGAGAGCTGCTAAGTACATAAATTTCAGGCTGAAAAAACGAGTGAGATTGGATGCCACATATATACAATTTACAGCCAGACCTTACAGACAGAACCTGACCGGAGATGGTGTACATTTGTCAGGGGAATCTAGGTTGCATGTGGTTGACAAGTTAATTAACACCATCAACCATCACAAAAGGCTGTGGCTAGCAAGCCAAACTTAACTGTACATAATTGTTCACCTGTGTGTGCAAGAGCACTCTTATAAAACAAAAAACCCAAAAATACAGCACAATTATATTCACTTTACTGCACCACAATAATCTTTACCCATGTTATTAGGTAGAATTTAGGCTGAGATTGTGCTGAATTTGGTACAAGCCCAGACTAAATAATTTTATAGTTCTTAGTTAGGAATTATTACGACTAGATCTAAACTAGTCAGTGTTGTATGTATTATACTATTTGTGCTGACCCTATACAGGGTGGGATTAATTTGAGATAACTCTGATTGGAGTGTCTCCATAATATTTCTCTTGTATGCATAATTTTGTGTATCTATTTTGTGTATTGCTGGATTATCTCCATTAACTCTGATGGTGATATGGATGAGCTAACCGGACGAGAACTAATGGTGAAGTTCAGACAGTGCACAAAATATCTAGCTATTTGTTGTTAGGTAGGTAGGTACATTCAACCTCAAGTGAGGTAAAATATAAAGTAGTCACCTTAAATTAGGCTACAATTAATGTTACCTGTTCACTAATGAACAAGTACCCAAGCTTCATTAGTAATACATATACCAACACTGTGAAGTTTGAACCTAAGCCCAACATGGCTACTCCTGAGCAATTGAGGAGAACCTACATTGGCCTTAAAGGTCACTTGACGAGATTAATTAATAAGGCTGAGGGCTTAACTAAAGATAATCCCATTGACTCTTATCACTTAGAGTCATTAGTTAGATTGGCTGATCTGAAATTTGATCAAGTCAGATCTGCAGGTCAATCTTACTTTGATCTGCTAAATACTGTAGAAACTGATCCTGATGAAGCAATCTAAATTAGCCAAACAGTCTGGATCCAATACCAGCAACACTGGGTCTCACTTCAATAATCACTTACCCGAGGTTCGTTTACCTACTCTAGACTTGCCCATCTTTTCAGGATTAGATACAGAAAATTGGGACAATTTTTGGACTTCCTTTGAAGTTCACATCCATAAGAAACAGTCTCTAGACAAAGTTTCTAAATTTTCATACTTACTCAGTCTTCTCACAGGAGAGGCTAAAAAGGTCATACATAACCTTACTCTTGATGAGAGTAATTATGAGGAAGCTATAAAACTCCTGAAGTTGAACTATTGCAACAAAGAGTTAAGTATAGCTACCCTTTATTATCAATTACTAGATCTGAATGCACCAAACAGTAGACCAGAGTCACTTCAAAGCTTCAGACTAGAAGTAGAGTCTCTAGTAAAGGCCTTAGGTACCAAGGTCAATATACCTAGTTCTGAATGGTCTATCAAGCTATTGTTACAGAGGAAATTACCTCGAAATGTCTTGACAGAGCTCTGCTCACATTATAATACTGAGTTTCTTACTCTCGATCAAATTTTTGAGGGGTTGAGGATCACAGTTAATAGGTTAAAGACTCATGACAAAATTAAACCCGAGTCCAAACCAATTAATACTGATATTTCAGTCAAACCTAAACAGACTCCAAGTAAGTCTAATAAATATAAATCCAAACCTACTCCATCCACTAAGAAAAGAAGTGGAAATGTAGGTACATATTCAGTATCTCCTTCAGAGATAACCAATGACTTGTCTATTAAAGAGACTAAGTCTATTAATCAGAGAAAGTGTCTGTTCTGCAATCAGGAACACACCCCTTACCAATGCTCTGCTTATCCTACGTATAATGCTAGAGTTAAAAGGTTACAGGAATTGCACAAATGCACCAAATGCATGGGTTCTCATGATCCCAAGAAATGTGCAGTACCACTACGTACCTGCAACCGTTGTAACCAAGGTGTACACCACTACGCCTTATGTAGGAAGTCTCCTACACCAACCATGACCACTGGAGAGAATTTTACTAATTCTACTGCAGTGCAATATTGTAAAGTACATCATGAAGTGAATGTACTTGCTACTGAGTCAGGCAATAATACTACTTTGCCTACCGCTCAACTTAAATTAATAAATCGAAGATCTAGAATTAACACTAGGGGTCTTTTTGACCAAGGTTCACAAAAAACCTTCATTACACAACAGTTGGTAGATGAGTTAAATTTAAAACCTACCAAAAGTGTGAAGTTAAACATTTCTGGTTTCCTGTCAAATAGTGGACCTCGTGACTACAAGGTAGTTAAATTACTAGTTAGATTAGGATCCTCTACTAGCCCAATCCATGCGGTGGTAGTGGATAAGATTCCTACGGACCTGCAGGTCACAGGATTAGCTCGCACTGCGAGACACCTTAAGCGAAACCGCATGAGGCTAGCGGATCATAAAATAAATTCCGACTGCCTCACAGATATTGGAATATTAATAGGCGCGGATCATTATTACAAGTTTATAACTGGATGCACTAGACAACATGGTATGAATTTGTTGTCGTCCGCAGGGGGCAAATTGCTCACAGGACCCGTGCTTTTCAGACAAGGTCCAGCGTCCACAAACCAACAAACCAATAATGTAATTGTGGCGTGACTAGGCTTAGAGCAGTCACCCCTACGCTTCAGGGAAATAGCCGAGGACATTGAGTCTGACCCACCAATACATCGTTTGTGGGATTTAGATACGTTAGGCATCATCCCTGAGCAACCAAGTCCTGATGATACGTGGACTTACCAGCAATATCTGGATACAGTTGTCTACTCAAATAAACAATACTGGGTAAGACTCCCATGGAAGTTAGATCATCCCCAACTTCCAGTGAATTATTTTATGGCAGCCTCACAATTGCAGTCTCAATTAACACGACTACAGAAGCAGCCAGACAAATTAACCATGTATCACCAACTTATCCAACAACAACTTAACAATAAGTTCATTGAAGTTGTTGAACACGATGACCGAAAAACAGGTCATTATTTACCTCACCATGCTGTGAAAGACTCATTGACAACACCTATTCGTATTGTCTTTAACTGCAGTGCTAAAGTAAAGCCGAGCAGTGTGTCTTTAAATGAATGTCTCCAAACGGGACCTAGCCTAACACAAAGGCTACATGACGTGCTGTTACGATTTCGCACAGGCATTTTTGCCTATACAGCTGACATCAGCAAAGCCTTTCTCCGAGTAGGATTGCAGGAGGAAGATCGTGACTACACAAAATTCCACTAGTTCAAGGATCCACTGGATCCTAATAGTGAACTAATCACCTATCGGTTTGCCTCCGTATTATTTGGTGCTACGTCCTCACCGTTTCTTTTGCAAGCAACATTAGACACGCATTTGAGGAAATCAAATAGCCCTTATAAGGCAACCATTAGCGACAACTTGTATGTCGACAATTTCCAGGGGACAACTAATGATCAAGCTGATCTGGTAGAAATCTACCATGAGGCTAACCGTGAACTATTAGGAACCAATATGCCTCTACAGTCATGGGCCTCAAATAATAAACTGCTTAACCAGTTAATCGAGAAAGAATTTCCCGATTATCAGGTACCCAGTAAATTAAAGGTTCTAGGCGTGGAATGGAACACCAGCACTGACGAGATGAATGTCAAGTCAGTGCTAACTGATAATTCAACCCTTACCATGAGAACACTGCTCTCATTTGTCAGTCAACCATTTGACCCTTTAGGCCTACTTAGTCCTATATTAATAAGGGGCAAACTCCTAATGCAGGAGTGCTGGCAGAAACATATGGGATGGGATGATCCGTTATCAAGTGAGTTACAAGCCAAATGGCAAATACTCTCAACGGATTTTAATCAGTTAGGCGTTTTGAAATTTCCTCGTAATGCTTCAGGACCAAACATACCCACCAATTTGCACGTTTTTTGCGATGCCTCTGGCAAAGCATATGGCGCAGCAGCCTATTTAGTTAACAGTGCTCAATCAATTTTACTCACATCAAAAGCAAGAGTCGCTCCCATCAAGAAGAGATCCTTACCTCAGATGGAGTTGACTGCATTGCTAGTGGGAGTAAGATTGGCCCATTGCCTGGCAAAGACACTCAGTAATATCCACTTTGGTGAGATTGTAGTGTGGTCAGACAACGAGGCAGTCTTACAATGGGTAAGAAACAATAACAAAACTCCTTACGTCAGTAATCGTGTCAGGGAGATTCATGATTTATCCGCAGGATATAAGTTTAGACATGTCCCTACTAAGGACAATCCTGCAGATTATTTATCAAGAGGATTGACATTAAAACAACTTGTCAAGTCTTCGCTGTGGTTCAATGGACCTTCATGGCTTGTTGGTGGTCAGTGGCCCAAACAAAAGCCACAAGTCATAGTGACCAATATCACCACTCCCATGAAGGAACCAGAGCCTCAGCGAACATTAGCCATTGATCCTCATCATTATTCCAACTTAAGCAAATTGTTACGAGTGACTGCGCACGTGTTTGATTTCCTTGCTAAAGTAGGAATTCGACATAAATTTCCCAATCCTGTCCACTATTGGATTAAGCGTGCACAGGAAGAGACTTACGGAAGCGAATTTGAGAATCTTCCGGATAAACTCACTAAGTCTCTGGGCATCTGGTACGATGCCAACACTCATAACCTACTACGATGTGGAGGACGTTTGCTACATGCAAAGATTGACTTAGACACTAAGAATCCCATTCTTTTACCTCGTCACCACATCATAACTAAACTTCTTGTCTTACATTACCATCAATATGGTACACTACATGGTGGAGTTTTAGATACTCTCACCGACCTTAGACAAAAGTACTGGCTTCCTCAAGGTCGTCAGACTGTTAAGACCATTATTAAATCTTGTGTAATCTGTAAGAGATATGACGCTAGAGTCTGTCCTTACCCAGGACCTCCCCCACTCCCAGAAGAGCGAGTGGTTCATCTTCGTCCTTTCGAAACCACTGGAGTTGATTATACAGGAGCCTTACTCCTCACTGGTAACCCAGATAATATACCAGTGAAGGCGTACATTTGTCTCTTTACATGTGCTACAACCAGAGGCGTGCACGTAGAGGTCACCCCAGACATGAGTGCTGAAGCTTTCATTCAAGCTTTCCGCAGATTTGCTGCCTGCCGATCATGTCCTAGATTAATGATATCAGACAACGGATCTAATTTTGTGGCAGGAGAAAGTTGTTTGCAAGAAGTCTGGAACCACCCTGAAGTACAGTCAGTCTTACAAAGAAGACAATGTCACTGGAAATTCATAGCACCAAGAGCCCCTTGGCAAGGTGGGTTCTATGAGCGAATGGTAGGCACAGTCAAGAAGTGTCTAAGGAAAACTTTACACCGACAAAGTGTCAGTTACTCAGAACTCCAAACTATAGTTGTGGAAATCGAGGCGCGAGTCAATAACCGCCCAATCACCTACCTGTCTGATGATTACACACAGAGAGAACCACTGAGCCCCTCTCACTTGATCCATGGAGGTCTACTGAGCCCTCTCATCCCTTTAGCCGAAGAGGACCCTGTAGACCCGTCCCATGTGACCAGAGGAGACTTGGTGGAAAGCTACCAGCATCTTTCTAGAGTTATTAACAGGTGGAATGAGGTGTGGACTCGAGAGTACCTCACAGCTCTACGAGAGTACCACTACGGAGCTTCGAGTCCTTACAATAAGGTGCAATTAAAGCCAGGAGACCTAGTCGACAGTGATGGACCAAGGTCAGAATGGCCTATAGGTAAGATTATCACCATTCATCCAGATCGACAAGGTGTCCTAAGAGTGGTTAAAGTCTTATGCAGAGGCAACACTACTCTAAAAACTTTAGAGAAACTGGTTCCCCTTGAACTGACTGAACAAGAATATCAGCCAGATCCAGTTTCCCCAGTAATTTCAGAGGACAATGAATTTGTTCCTCCAAGCAACCGCCCCACTAGAGCTGCAGCTCAACAATGTAGGCGGAATTTGCAAGCCTATTACCACTCTGAAGAAGAATAATTTCCTTCACTTCCCACTGAGATAACTATGATGATGCTACGATGTGATTTCACATAACAAAACATTACATGTCACTATGACCCAGGATATCGCATCACTGTAGATTCTGTTAGTTTAAATTGGGTGAGTTAAATTCTATAAATATTGTGTAGGCTACAAACAACATGTTTCAGTTGACATGTAAATAGCAAGACTCAAGTTCTTGTAAGTCCTTGATAAATCCGGGACGTTCGTTATGTGTATACTAACATATTAACATACTAATGTATTAATCTTTATATCACTTCGGGATAGGTCAGTACAACACAGTACACTACGACCCTAGAATCCTCCCCCCGGAGTTATGTTGGATATTTCCAACACCGAATTATGTTGGATATTTCCAATACATCTAGTGTATTCTCATTACTTATTACTAACCATACTAATTATTGTAGTAAGTAAAATTAACAACACATAGAATTCTCATGTACTAATAATTTCATCTGTGCAGTAGGCTAGAATTCTCACGTCACCTGACGCCAGTATTGCGTCAGATTTCCTTACAGTAAACACATTATATCCAATGTATGTGAGAATTAAAATCGATTCTCCATACCTAAGGCATTCTGTATGATAACTAATTGCAGACGAATTGATCTCTAACTAAAAGCCGAATAGAGCGTTGGAATCATAGCGTCTATCTCGTGATAAAGTTAACGTCACCAATGAATGCCATGGGGAGACATTAATTCCTCTCCCTTATATATTTACTATTCTTGAACTGGTAAATAACAATATTTTCTTCCTCTAAATAATAAACCCGTCCAGTCTTCAACGTTTCAAGCGTAAATGCGAGAAATATTAATGTTCGAGACAATAATTTGTTTTATGAACGCGGACTCGGCGTGGGTAGGGGAAGGCCAGCTCAGTACACGTGGTGAGCCGTTCAGAGGCGGACCTGCGCTTACCGTACTCATAAGAAGACGCCATTGTCCAGCAACTAGGGCAGGCGTTATCCATCCTCAGATGAAAGTCGCCACTGTGAGGCGTGAATAACCTTGCAGATAGTATCTTCAGCTAGTGCTGGTGTCGAATAAAGAGCCCTTTGACTTGGTTCTTGACGACACGTGACCGGCCAGCGAAGCGCGTCACTATCCTGGATAGGGTTAACCAGAGCCTGGGACGCGAAGCACGGCAATCTTAATACTTATACAGTGCCCACAGCTAAGTATATTCTTTTATGTGATGCATCAGGTAAAAAGTTACTAGTAGCAGGGTGATTGTCCGTTATGACGCACGATAACATCTAATAACAGGTGATTAAAATTTGTCACCTGTAACTCTTAATTTTCTTGACTATATAGATTCAGTAGGTAAATCAGTTGCTACTGTAAAATATTTGTCTTGCAGCACGAGAGAAGAATTCTCCATGCTGCCTTCTCCCATGTTAACCCGTTCCACTCGTCAGTCGACCGAATCCAGAGAATAAGAGGAACTTACATGGCTTTCTAAAGGAATCTTCATTAAGCTAAGATTTATTTCCTTTTATGATTCTATTGCAATTTTGTGTGCAGAATTCTTTGGGATTAATATGTGGTTTACTGTAATTCATTGCTATGCTCATAATCTATGTTCCCCTTTATGGTAATGATAACAGTTTCAATATTAGTTTTTAGGATTAGATTATTATTAATTGAATTAGTGAACGAACCACACTAATTCCTGGACGTACTTACCTCCAGTAATAACCCCCCAATGTAGGTGTTTGAGGTTTGATTCATTTAATAATACAGCCCATTAATTATTTCTATGATCTTATTTCTAGTTTTCATCCATAGTTACTGGTTTCATCTAGGAATTATCTAATGATCAGAAATTCTCAGTTTCCCTCTTTTCTACAAAAGCGGGTGGTCCTTCGTAATTTAATTTACTACATTAATATTTAAATAATCATGTACAAGCCCCAAATATCCCACAAGTGTACAGTGAACATTATCTTATCACTAGTGTATGGTGGTCATTGTCTTGTATCTAGTGTAAAGTGGTCATTATTTTGTGACTAGTGTATAGTGGTCATTGTCTTGTGTACAGTGGACATTGTCTTGTGACTTGTGTATAGTGTACATTGCCTTGTGTCTAGTGTATAGTGGTCATTGTATTGTGTCTAGTGTATAGTGGTCATTGTCTTGTGACTACTGTATAGTGGTCATTGTCTGGTGTCTAGTGTATAGTGGTCATTATTTTGTGACTTGTGTATAGTTGTCATTGTCTTATGTATAGTGTATAGTGAACATTGTCTTGTGTCTAGTGAATAGTGGACATTGTCTTGCGTCTAGTGTATAGTTGTCATTGTCTTGTAACTATTGTATTGTGGTCATTGTCTTATGTCTAGTGCATAGTGGACATTGTCTTCTGTCTAGTGTATAGTGGACATTGTGTTGTGACTAGTGTATAGGGATCATTGTCTTGTGACTAGTGTATAGTGGTATTTGTCTTTTGACTAGTGTATAGTGGTCATTGTTTTGTGTCTAGTGTATAGTGGTCATTGTCTTGTGTCAAGTGTATAGTGGTCATTGTCATGTGCCTAGTATATTGTGGTCATTGTCTTGTGTCTAGTGAATAGTGGTCATTGTCTTGTGTCTAGTGTATAGTGGTCATTGTCTTGTGTCTAGTGTACAGTGGTCATTGTCTTGTGTCAGGTGTATAGTGGTCATTGTCTTGTGTCTAGTGTATAGTGGTCATTGTCATGTGCCTAGTATATTGTGGTCATTGTCTTGTGTCTAGTGTATAGTGGTCATTGTCTTGTGTCTAGTGTATAGTGGTCATTGTCTTGTGTCTAGTGTACAGTGGGCATTGTCTTGTGTCAGGTGTATAGTGGACATTGTCTTGTGACTAGTGTATAGTGGACATTGTCTTGTGAGTAGTGAATAGTGGACATTGCCTTGTGTCTAGTGTATAGTGGTCATTGTCTTAAGTCTAGTATAAAGTGGTCAGTGTCTTGTGACTAATGTATAGTGGTCATTGTTTTGTGTCTAGTGTATACTGGACATTTCCTTGTGTCTTGTGTATAGTGGTCATTGTCTTGTGTCTAGTGTATAGTGGACATTATCTTGTGTCTAGTGTTTAGTGGACATTGTCGTGTGTGTAGTGTATAGTGGTCATTGTCTTGTGTTTAGTGTATAGTGGTCATTGTCTTGTGTCTAGTGTATAGTGGACATTGTCATGTGTCTAGTGTATAGTGGTCATTGTCTTGTGTCTTTTGAATAGTGGACATTGTCTTGTGTCTAGTGTATAGTGGACATCGTCTTGTGTCTAGTGTATAGTGGTCATTGGCTTGTGTCTAGTGTATAGTGGACATTGTCCTGTGACTAGTGTATAGTGGTCATTGTCTTGTGTGAAATGTATAGTGGTCATTGTCTTGTGTCTAGTGTATAGTGGTCATTGTCTTGTGTCTAGTGTATAGTGGACATTGTCTTGTGTCTAGTGTATAGTGGTCATTGTCTTGTGTCTAGTGTAGAGTGGTCATTGTCTTGTGTCTAGTGTATAGTGGACATTGACTTGTGACTAGTGTATAGTGGTCATTGTCTTGTGTCTAGTGTATAATGGTCATTGTCTTGTGTCTAGTGTATAGTGGTCATTGTCCTGTGTCAAGTGTATAGTGGGCATTGTCTTGTGACTAATGTATAGTGGTCATTGTCTTGTGTCTAGTGTATAGGGGTCATTGTCTTGTGTCTAGTGTATAGTGGTCATTGAGTTCTGTATAATGGACATTGTCTTGTCACTAGTGTATAGTGGGCATTGTCTTGTGACTAATGTATAGTGGACATTTCCTTGTGTCTTGTGTATAGTGGTCATTGTCTTGTGTCTAGTGTATAGTGGTCATTGTCTTGTAACTAGTGTATAGTGGTCATTGTCTTGTAACTAGTGTATAGTGGACATTATCTTGTGTCTAGTGTTTAGTGGACATTGTCGTGTGTGTAGTGTATAGTGGTCATTGTCTTGTGTTTAGTGTATAGTGGTCATTGTCTTGTGTCTAGTGTATAGTGGACATTGTCATGTGTCTAGTGTATAGTGGCCATTGTCTTGTGACTAATGTATAGTGGTCATTGTCTTGTGTCTAGTGTATAGTGGTCATTATTTTGTGACAAGTATATAGTTGTCATTGTCTTATGTATAGTGTATAGTGAACATTGTCTTGTGTCTTGTGAATAGTGGACATTGTCTTGCGTCTAGTGTATAGTTGTCATTGTCTTGTAACTATTGTATAGTGGTTCCCGCCAAACACACACCGAAACTACGACGTTGGTACAACGTTCGAACAAGTTTTAACACCACCTATCCAGTTATAACAACCAATATAGCAAGTTGTAACAACGTTCCAATACGTCTTAAACACGTTAAGCCAAGATGTAACAACTCTATTACAAGTTGAAACAAGCGGAAAATAGCGACAGTTTCGGTTTGTGTTTCCAGGGCATTTTCTTATGTCTAGTGCATAGTGGACATTGTCTTGTGTCTAGTGTATAGTGGACATCGTCTTGTGTCTAGTGTATAGTGGTCATTGGCTTGTGTCTAGTGTATAGTGGACATTGTCCTGTGACTAGTGTATAGTGGTCATAGTCTTGTGTGAAATGTATAGTGGTCATTGTCTTGTGTCTAGTGTATAGTGGTCATTGTCTTGTGTCTAGTGTATAGTGGTCATTGTCTTGTGTCTAGTGTATAGTGGACATTGACTTGTGACTAGTGTATAGTGGTCATTGTCTTGTGTCTAGTGAATAATGGTCATTGTCTTGTGTCTAGTGTATAGTGGTCATTGTCCTGTGTCAAGTGTATAGTGGGCATTGTCTTGTGACTAATGTATAGTGGTCATTGTCTTGTGTCTAGTGTATAGGGGTCATTGTCTTGTGTCTAGTGTATAGTGGTCATTGAGTTCTGTATAATGGACATTGTCTTGTCACTAGTGTATAGTGGTCATTGTCTTGTGACTACTGTATAGTGTACATTGTCTTGTGTCTAGTGTATAGTGATCATTGTCTTGTGTCTAGTGTACAGTGAACATTATCTTATAACTAGTGTATGGTGGTCATTGTCTTGTATCTAGTGTAAAGTGGTCATTATTTTGTGACTAGTGTACAGTGGTCATTGTCTTGTGTATAGTGGACATTGTCTTGTGACTTGTGTATAGTGTACATTGCCTTGTGTCTAGTGTATAGTGGTCATTGTATTGTGTCTAGTGTATAGTGGTCATTGTCTTGTGACTAATGTATAGTGGTCATTGTCATGTGTCTAGTGTATAGTGGTCATTATTTTGTGACAAGTGTATAGTTGTTTTTGTCTTATGTATAGTGTATAGTGAACATTGTCTTGTGTCTTGTGAATAGTGGACATTGTCTTGCGTCTAGTGTATAGTTGTCATTGTCTTGTAACTATTGTATAGTGGTTCCCGCCAAACACACACCGAAACTACGACGTTGGTACAACGTTCGAACACGTTTTAACACCACCTAACCAGTTATAACAACCAATATAGCAAGTTGTAACAACGTTCCAATACGTCATAAACACGTTAAGCCAAGATGTAACAACTTTATTACAAGTTGTAACAAGCGGAAAATAGAGACAGTTTCGGTTTGTGTTTCCAGAGCATTTTCTTATGTCTAGTGCATAGTGGACATTGTCTTGTGTCTAGTGTATAGTGGACATCGTCTTGTGTCTAGTGTATAGTGGTCATTGGCTTGTGTCTAGTGTATAGTGGTCATTGTCTTATGTCTAGTACATAGTGGACATTGTCTTCTGTCTAGTGTATAGTGGACATTGTGTTGTTACTAGTGTATAGGGATCATTGTCTTGTGACTAGTGTATAGTGGTATTTGCCTTTTGACTAGTGTATAGTGGTCATTGTTTTGTGTCTAGTGTATAGTGGTCATTGTCTTGTGTCTAGTGTATAGTGGTCATTGTCATGTGCCTAGTATATTGTGGTCATTGTCTTGTGTCTAGTGTATAATGGTCATTGTCTTGTGTCTAGCGTATAGTGGTCATTGTCTTGTGTCTAGTGTATAGTGGTCATTTTATTGTGTCTAGTGTACAGTGGTCATTTTCTTGAGTATAGTGTATAGTGGTCATTGTCTTGTGTATAGTGGACATTGTCATGTGTCTAGTGTATAGTGGTCTTTGTCTTGTGTCTAGTGTATAGTGGACATTGTCTTGTGTATAGTGTATAGTGGACATTGTCTTGTGTCTAGTGTATAGTGGACATTGTCTTGTGTCTAGTGTATAGTGGTCCTTGTTTTGTGTCAAGTGAATAGTTGACTTTGTCTTGTGACTAATGTATAGTGGTCATTGTCTTGTGTCTAGTGTATAGTGGTCATTGTCTTGAAACTAGTATATAGTGGTCATTGTCTTGTGTCTAGTTAATATTGGACATTGTCTTGTGTCAAGTGTATAGTGGGCATTGTTCTGTGACTAGTGTATAGTGGTCATTGTCATGAGTCTAGTGTATAATGATCATTGTCTTGTGTCTAGTGTATAGTGGACATTGTCGTGTGTGTAGTGTATAGTGGTCATTGTCTTGTGTTTAGTGTATAGTGGTCATTGTCTTGTGTCTAGTGTATAGTGGACATTGTCTTTTGTCTAGTGTATAGTGGACATCGTCTTGTGTCTAGTGTATAGTGGTCATTGGCTTGTGTCTAGTGTATAGTGGACATTGTCATGTGACTAGTGTATAGTGGTTATTGTCTTGTGTGAAATGTATAGTGGTCATTGTCTTGTGTCTAGTGTATAGTGGTCATTGTCTTGTGTCTAGTGTATAGTGGTCATTGCCTTGTTTCTAGTGTATAATTGTTATTGTCTTGTGTCAAATGTATAGTGGACATTGTCTTGTGACTAGTGTATAGTGGTCATTGTCTTGTGTCTAGTGTATGGTGGTCATTGTCTTGTGTCTAGTGTATAGTGGTCATTGTCTTGTGTCTTGTGTATAGTGGTCATTGTCATGTGCCTAGTGTATAGTGAACATTGTCCTGTGACTAGTGTATAGTGGTCATTGTCATGAGTCTAGTGTATAATGGTCATTGTCTTGTGTCTAGTGTATAATGGCCATTGTCTTGTGTCTAGTGTATAATGGCCATTGTCTTGTGTCTAGTGTATAATGGCCATTGTCTTGTGTCTAGTGTATAGTGGTCATTGTCTTGTGTCAAGTGTATAGTGGGCATTGTCTTGTGACTAATGTATAGTGGTCATTGTCTTGTGTCTAGTGCATAGTGGTCATTGTCTTGTGTCTAGTGTATAGTGGTCTTTGAGTTCTGTATAATGGACATTGTCTTGTCACTAGTGTATAGTGGTCATTGTCTTGTGACTACTGTATAGTGGACATTGTCTTGTGTCTAGTGTATAGTGGTCATTGCCTTGTGTCTAGTGTATAGTGAACATTATCTTATCACTAGTGTATGGTGGTCATTGTCTTGTATCTAGTGTAAAGTGGTCATTATCTTGTGACTAGTGTATAGTGGTCATTGTCTTGTGTGTATAGTGGACATTGTCTTGTGACTTGTGCATAGTGTACATTCCCTTGTGTCTAGTGTATAGTGGTCATTGTATTGTGTCTAGTGTATAGTGGTCATTGTCTTGTGACAACCGTATAGTGGCCGTTGTCTTGTGTCTAGTGTATAGTGGTCATTATTTTGTGACTAGTGTATAGTTGTCATTGTCTTATGTATAGTGTATAGTGAACATTGTCTTGTGTCTAGTGAATAGTGGACATTGTCTTGCGTCTAGTGTATAGTGGTCATTGTCTTGTAACTATTGTATAGTGGTCATTGTCTTATGTCTAGTGCATAGTGGACATTGTCTTCTGTCTAGTGTATAGTGGACATTGTGTTGTGACTAGTGTATTGGGATCATTGTCTTGTGACTAGTGTATAGTGGTATTTATCTTTTGACTTGTGTATAGTGGTCATTGTTTTGTGTCTAGTGTATAGTGGTCATTGTCTTGTGTCTAGTGTATAGTGGTCATTGTCATGTGCCTAGTATATTGTGGTCATTGTCTTGTGTCTAGTGTATAGTGGTCATTGTCTTGTGTCTAGTGTATAGTGGTCATTGTCTTGTGTCTAGTGTATAGTGGTCATTTTCTTGTGTCTAGTGTACAGTGGTCATTTTCTTGTGTATAGTGTATAGTGGTCATTGTCTTGTAACTAGTGTATAATGGTCATTGTCTTGTGTATAGTGGACATTGTCATGTGTCTAGTGTATAGTGGTCATTGTCTTGTGTCTAGTGTATAGTGGACATTGTCTTGTGTCTAGTGTATAGTGGACATTGTCTTGTGTCTAGTGTATAGTGGACATTGTCTTGTGTCTAGTGTTTAGTGGTCATTGTTTTGTGTCAAGTGAATAGTTGACTTTGTTTTGTGACTAATGTATAGTGGTCATTGTCTTGTGTCTAGTGTATAGTGGTCATTGTCTTGAAACTAGTATATAGTGGTCATTGTCTTGTGTCTAGTTAATATTGGACATTGTCTTGTGTCTAGTTAATATTGGACATTGTCTTGTGCCTTGTGTGTAGTGGTCATTGTCTTGTGACTAGTGAATAGTTGTCATTGTCTTGTGTCTAGTTGTTACGGCCCTCTCGGGACGCAACGGGGTTCTTACTCTGATGTTGTTAGAGGAAGTTGTATCCGGCCCCAAGCCAGTAGTGGCTATCAAGGGATGTGATCCGTGACGCAAGTAACTTAAAGGGGAAGGGAAATAAAGGCACGAACTTAAGATTATAATTATTAAACCATCACCAAATAAATAATATAAGATTACACAGGGGGAAGGGTATTAACACTGTACACAATCGTCTTCTCCTGAAGACTCTGGATCCAAGCTCCTGGTGCTAAGTCCTCGGTGCTTTCGTGGCCTCACAACGAATCCTTTGAGAAGCTGAGTCTACCCTGGCCACAGGTCAGCCAAAACACAGGTCCACTGGGGGCACCGCCATGGAGGCCGTCAACCACAAGTGCAGCAGGTCTGCTGGCAGGTTCTAGATCAGCAACGCTGGTCAGGCCACTCCACGAGCGATACTAGGGTAACGCCCTAGTCAGGAGCCTCGTGTGATATCACAAATCACTCTCCTGTCCTCAATACCCTAGTGGATAATCGTCTCCAGCAGTCGGTCCCGGGTAATCCTTCTACTGCCACTCCACTGGCAGGGTAACACCACAGTGTTCTTCCGGGAGGCGACTCACAGCTGCTACAGCAAAGCACAAGGTATGAGGACGGCTGCCTTGGGTAGACTGACTCAACTTCCATCACAGCAGTCCCAGGTCGACTCTGTAAGCAGACACGTCATCAATAACAGGGACACTAAAACACCTCACTTACAGGCTCAGACACAAACGCCCGACATATCCACTCCATAGATGGCGTTGTAGTCTGAGCACCACCTCACCAGAGGTCAGCGGCGGCGGTGCTGTGAGCTGAACCGGACTGGAAACTGGCCCTTGTGGCCAGTACACCTTGTCCTCACCAGCTGTCGTCGTCCATTTGGTGGGGGTTTCGGGAGCTGACCCACAGATGGCGCGGTCGTCACTGCTCCGTGCTCGGACGCTGGATCTGGGTTCGTAACACTAGTGTATTATGGTTATTGTCTTATGTCTAGTGTATAGTGGCCATTGTCTTGTGTCACGTGTATAGTGGTCATTGTCTTGTGTCTAGTGTATAGTGGTCATTGTCTTGTGTATAGTGTACAGTGGTCATTGTCTTGTGTCAAGTGTATAGTGGTCATTGTCTTGTGACTAGTGTATAGTTGTCATTGTCATGTGTCTAGTATATTATGGTCATTGTCTTATGTCTAGTGTATAGTGGTCATTGTCTTGTGGCAAGTGTATAGTGGTCATTGTCTTGTGTCTAATGTATAGTGGTCATTGTCTTGTTTCTAGTGTATAGTGGACATTGTCTTGTGACTAGTGTATAGTGGTCATTGTCTTGTGTCTAGTGTATAGTGGACATTGTCTTGTGACTAGTGTATAGTGGACATTGCCTTGTGTCTAGTGTATAGTGTTCATTGTCTTAAGTCTAGTGAATAGTGGTCATTGTCTTGTGACTAATGTATAGTGGTCATTGTTTTGTGTCTGGTGTATAGTGGACATTTCCTTGTGTCTAGTGTATAGTGGTCATTGTCTTGTGTCTAGTGTATAGTGGTCATTGTCTTGTAACTAGTGTATAGTGGTCATTGTCTTGTAACTAGTGTATAGTGGACATTATCTTGTGTCTAGTGTTTAGTGGACATTGTCGTGTGTATAGTGTATAGTGGTCATTGTCTTGTGTTTAGTGTATAGTGGTCATTGTCTTGTGTCTAGTGTATAGTGGACATTGTCATGTGTCTGGTGTATAGTGGTCATTGTCTTGTGTCTAGTGAATAGTGGACATTGTCTTTTGTCTAGTGTATAGTGGATATCGTCTTGTGTCTAGTGTATAGTGGTCATTGGCTTGTGTCTAGTGTATAGTGGACATTGTCCTGTGACTTGTGTATAGTGGTCATTGTCTTGTGTGAAATGTATAGTGGTCATTGTCTTGTGTCTAGTGTATAGTGGTCATTGTCTTGTGTCTAGTGTATAGTGGTCATTGCCTTGTTTTGTGTCTGGTGTATAGTGGACATTTCCTTGTGTCTAGTGTATAGTGGTCATTGTCTTGTGTCTAGTGTATAGTGGTCATTGTCTTGTAACTGGTGTATAGTGGTCATTGTCTTGTAACTAGTGTATAGTGGACATTATCTTGTGTCTAGTGTTTAGTGGACATTGTCGTGTGTGTAGTGTATAGTGGTCATTGTCTTGTGTTTAGTGTATAGTGGTCATTGTCTTGTGTCTAGTGTATAGTGGACATTGTCATGTGTCTAGTGTATAGTGGTCATTGTCTTGTGTGTAGTGAATAGTGGACATTGTCTTTTGTCTGGTGTATAGTTGACATCGTCTTGTGTCTAGTGTATAGTGGTAATTGGCTTGTGTCTAGTGTATAGTGGACATTGTCCTGTGACTAGTGTATAGTGGTCATTGTCTTCTGTGAAATGTATAGTGGTCATTGTCTTGTGTCTAGTGTATAGTGAACATTATCTTATCACTAGTGTATGGTGGTCATTGTCTTGTATCTAGTGTAAAGTGGTCATTATCTTGTGACTAGTGTATAGTGGTCATTGTCTTGTGTATAGTGTACATTGCCTTGTGTCTAGTGTATAGTGGTCATTGTCTTGTGTCTTGTGTATAGTGGTCATTGTCTTGTGTCTAGTGTATAGTGGTCATTGTCTTGAAACTAGTATATAGTGGTCATTGTCTTGTGTCTAGTTAATATTGGACATTGTCTTGTGCCTTGTGTGTAGTGGTCATTGTCTTGTGACTAGTGTATAGGTGTCATTGTCTTGTGTCTAGTATATTATGGTCATTGTCTTATGTCTAGTGTATAGTGGTCATTGTCTTGTGTCAAGTGTATAGTGGTCATTGTCTTGTGTCTAGTGTATAGTGTTCATTGTCTTGTGTATAGTGTACAGTGGTCATTGTCTTGTGTCAAGTGTATAGTGGTCATTGTCTTGTGACTAGTGTATAGTTGTCATTGTCTTGTGTCTAGTATATTATGGTCATTGTCTTATGTCTAGTGTACAGTGGTCATTGTCTTGTGTCAAGTGTATAGTGGTCATTGTCTTGTGTCTAGTGTATAGTGGTCATTGTCTTGTGTCTTGTGTATAGTGGACATTGTCTTGTGACTAGTGTATAGTGGTCATTGTCTTGTGCCTAGTGTGTAGTGGACATTGTCTTGTGACTAGTGTATAGTGGACATTGCCTTGTGTCTAGTGTATAGTGTTCATTGTCTTAAGTCTAGTGTATAGTGGTCATTGTCTTGTGACTAATGTATAGTGGTCATTGTTTTTGTGACTGGTGTATAGTGGACATTTCCTTGTGTCTAGTGTATAGTGGTCATTGTCTTGTGTCTAGTGTATAGTGGTCATTGTCTTGTAACTAGTGTATAGTGGTCATTGTCTTGTAACTAGTGTATAGTGGACAATATCTTGTGTCTAGTGTTTAGTGGACATTGTCGTGTGTGTAGTGTATAGTGGTCATTGTCTTGTGTTTAGTGTATAGTGGTCATTGTCTTGTGTCTAGTGTATAGTGGCCATGACATTGTCATGTGTCTAGTGTATAGTGGTCATTGTCTTGTGTCTAGTGAATAGTGGACATTGTCTTGTGTCTAGTGTATAGTGGACATCGTCTTGTGTCTAGTGTATAGTGGTCATTGGCTTGTGTCTAGTGTATAGTGGACATTGTCCTGTGACTAGTGTATAGTGGTCATTGTCTTGTGTGAAATGTATAGTGGTCATTGT
>NW_025566188.1:0-2500 GCF_020424385.1 Procambarus clarkii
CTGGCTCTCTAGGACACTCTGGCTCTCCAGGACACACTGGCTCTCCAGGACACACTGACTCTCCAGGACACACTGGCTCTCCAGGACACACTGGCTCTCCAGGACACACTGGCTCTCCAGGACACACTGACTCTCCAGGACACACTGACTCTCCAGGACACAGTTACTCTCCAGGACTCACCGACTCTCCAGGACACACTGGCTCTCCAGGACACACTGGCTCTCCAGGACACACTGACTCTCCAGGACACACTGACTCTCCAGGACTCACTGACTCTCCAGGACTCACTGACTCTCCAGGACACACTGGCTCTCCAGGACACACTGACTCTCCAGGACACACTGGCTCTCCAGGACACACTGACTCTCCAGGACACACTGACTCTCCAGGACACACTGACTCTCCAGGACACATTGGCCTGCTCACTGACTCTCCAGGACACACTGACTCTCCAGGACACACTGGCCTGCTCACTGACTCTCCAGGACACACTGGCTCTCCAGGACACACTGACTCTCCAGGACACACTGACTCTCCAGGACACACTTCTCTGCTCACTGGCTCTCCAGGACACACTGACTCTCCAGGACACACTGACTCTCCAGGACACACTGGCCTGCTCACTGGCTCTCCATGACACTCAGGCTCTCCAGGACACTCTGGCTCTCCAGGACACACTGACTCTCCAGGACACACTGACTCTCCAGGACACACTGGCCTGCTCACTGGCTCTCCAGGACACTCTGGCCCTCCAGGACACTCTGGCTCTCCAGGACACACTGACTCTCCAGGACACACTGACTCTCCAGGACACACTGGCTCTCCAGGACACACTGACTCTCCAGGACACACTGACTCTCCAGGACACACTGACTCTCCAGGACACACTGACTCTCCAGGAAACACTGACTCTCCAGGACACACTGGCTCTCCAGGACACTGGCTCTCTAGGACACTGGCTCTCTAGGACACACTGGCTCTCCAAGACACACTGGCTCTCCAGGACACACTGACTCTCCAGGACACACCGTACTTTCATTTCATATCTTTATTATGCACCCCATACCCATACCGTGGGCGGTGGTAAAAGGGTTACAGAGGCACATAATGGGTTCTTGAGCACTACAGTCAGCAGAGTGAATGTGTTCCAATGTCCCAATAGGAGGGAGCCGGTCGGCCGAGCGGACAGCACGCTGGACTTGTGATCCTGTGGTCCAGGGTTCGATCCCAGGCGCCGGCGAGAAACAATGGGCAGAGTTTCTTTCACCCTATGCCCCTGTTACCTAGCAGTAAAATAGGTACCTGGGTGTTAGTCAGCTGTCACGGGCTGCTTCCTGGGGGTGGAGGCCTGGTCGAGGACCGGGCCGCGGGGACACTAAAAGCCCCGAAATCATCTCAAGATAACCTCAAGATGGTGTCGGCCGGTCTGAGCAAGTACTTGGCCCACTAGAATGGTGTTACAAGACTTACCAGCAGGTGTGTATCATTGAGCTATTACTGTAACTTGTCAGTGACACTACCAGCTACTCTGGCACGCGTTCTTAACATCCAAAATATGAATTACTTTCAAACCGCAGGCCACTTACAGAGCACTACTGGCGCTATATAAGTGTTCAAGCTGTGCTGGAACACTTCGTCTGTTAGCCTGACACTTTGCACTGTATCACCCGATAGTGCATTCACGTTCGTTCTCGACTTACAGCGCATTTCCTTTCACCTCATGCTTCTGTTCACCTAGTAGTAACTAGGTACCCAGGAGTTAGTCAGCTTATTGTGGGGTTGCGACCTGGGTGGGGTTAGTAAGTCGACCCTTACCTCGGTATAAGCCTAACGTGTACTGTATGTATAACCTGGCTTCCTGTCCCCCGACACAACTAATTATCAAGATGTTATCACCGCGTGCAGAGAACATAAGACAAGGGACACATGTATGTGCACAGTTACACATAAAAATGAAGCCACTACTATGCAAAGCATTTCCCGCAAAATACTGAATAATTTAAATGATAAATTATTTATAGTTATAAATGGGTCAACGTTTACTACTGAGTACAAGCTAACAGCCACTTTATTTTGTATATATTTATATATACAAGAGCTGTTAGATTCTTGTACAACGACTAGTTCGCATAGTGTTTCGGGCAAGTCCTAATACTTCCCGGAATACGACCCGCCAAATCGTTTAACAACCAGGTACCCACTCACTGCTGGGTGAACAGAGGCTACAGTTAAGGATTGGCGCCCAGTCAATCCTCCCTGGCCAGGATACGAACCCAGGCCAAAGAGCTCGCGAAACGGCAGGCGTTAGTGTTACCACTTCGCCACGGGGCCTGCAGGTGTTGAATGTTACAATTTGCCCCTAACATTAAATAAAACAACAATTTAGGTGTCCGTTGTGTGTTTTAGCGCTGTGTGAAGTGTAATCTATTTGTTTGACATATTCATCTCTAATTTTCATGGTTACTACCCAGTCCAAACATCTTTACCATTGTGATCATT
>NW_025566188.1:7500-19962 GCF_020424385.1 Procambarus clarkii
CACTTCCTTTTGACGGCCGTGACTGTCAAGTGGATTAAGGCGCCCTGTAGTTACCAGTTGCGTTGCTTCTGGGAGTATGGGTTCGAGTCACTTCTGGGGTGTGAGTTTTCATTCGCATATAGTCCTGGGGACCATTCAGGCTTGTTCGCATTTGTGTTCCTCACGTGTGCCCCAAAGAATGAGGTGATTTGGTGAAATGCTATGCCCAAGATTACCATCCGAGTTGCCGTCGGGGAAGTGGCTCAAATAGCCTCGGCTATCACTTCCTTTTGACGGCCGTGATGGTCAAGTGGATTAAGGCGCCCTGTAGTTACCAGTTGCGTTGCTTCTGGGAGTATGGGTTCGAGTCACTTCTGGGGTGTGAGTTTTCATTCATATATATATATATATGTATATATATATATATAGGGGCTACCGGGGAGGGAGGACGTGTGGAGGAGGCTCTGTTGTTTACTGAGCCATTACCTAGGGACATCCTGACGTCACCGTGCCTAGCCTTCACAGAGTGCTGTGTGAATGTCCTGGGAAGGTGCAGGAGTGGCGGAAGGTGCCTAGAGTGGACCATCTCAACAAAAACGGATAAAAACAGGTGGGTGTGTAGGGTATGGAATACAACGGCAGTGAGGGCCACGCTGGCGCCCTCTAGGCCTCCCACGGCTAAGGTGTGGGGGAGGAGGGGGTATTGTTGTTCGGTTGGGCGAGGGGGGGTCACTCATGTGCCACCCAGTGTTTATAGAAATACGTTTGGGAAAGAAAAATTAAAATAAAAATCAGCAATCATGGTCAGAGCTAATAGAGCTCACAGTGTGTCGGATAACAAGTGTATGATTCATTCACCATTGTGCAGTGATATACAAGAAAATTATACCAGAGTTTAAGTGTCACCCAGACCCCCCCCCCCCCTCTCAAGCTGAGCGAGCCCGGTCAACCCCCACCTCCTCCCCGCCCGCCGGCCTGACCGCACCACAGTACCTCCTGCCATCCCACCACCCAGCCCACCCTGCGCCAGGGTGTCTCCCACCCACCTATTCACCGCCCTCACTGTGCTTGTTGCAGGGATGTGTTACCCTCCATGCACCCAGATATGGCACAGGTCACAGCAGGCATTCAGGTTCCTCCCAAATGGGAGGGAGACACAAGTACTCATACGAGTGGTGAGTGTGAGGGACAGCTAGCCACCCCTCCTGCCACCACCCGTGTCCACCCCTGCCGCCACCACCCCTGTCATCCCTCCCACGCCGGCCGCTCGGGGAATGGAGGGGACTCCACCAACTAACCAGGAACCCCTCAGCCAAGAACAGGGTCCTGGGAACAGTGCACCCAGACGTGCAACCAGAGGACCCAGACCCAGAGGAACGTGTCGGGTGTGTGACGAATCACACAGCCTTAGAAACGATGGAACCCTACGTCAACACAACAACTGTGAGGGTTCATTGACGGTACCTGTAGAGAGAGAAGGCCCACAGGTCCCCCCGGCACCCCTACACATCCCAGCAAACTTCATGTCATCAGATGACCTCCTGGGGGCCATCATTAAAGCATCCACCACCAGAACTCTTCCCCACATTCCTAAAGCAGCGCGCCCATTTGCAGCAGGGAAATATACAGACCTTTTAAGGAAAGTAAATGAACGGTCTGAAAATCTTAATGCTGCAGCCACCATCAAAGCATGGCATAATTTGCTCCTGTTTGGCAATATTTGCTTAGGCGTACCTGCAAGAGGAGGCAAGTCGCTAGCCTCATCAGTCACTAGGGCAATAAATAATTTCCCCAGAGCTGACAACTTGATCCCCATCCCTCCTCAACGCAAAAACCGTCGTGGCAGACCCAAGAGTTCCAATGATAATTTTAAACTTGGAACACAAGTGACCAAAAAAATTGAAGAGGGCAACACAGTAGGGGCAATTAGGTTACTTACCAGCGAAGACACAATCGCCCCTAGAAATACTGCTACCGCCAACTCGCTGAGAGAGAAGCACCCTCCTAGAGTACCGTGGGAACCCACTGCTCAGGACACAAATGTCCCAGACATGGGACCTCTATTCCTCCAAGCGTCAGAGGTATACAAAGCCATCATGTCATTTCCGCCAGGCTCGGCAGGGGGATACACTGGAGTAAGACCTCAGCACCTCAAGGAGATGGTAAACCCAGTTCTCGTAGAAGTTGCCGAGACACTATTGTCAAAGGTCACGAAGTTTGTCAACGACTGCCTCTCTGGGTTGATCCCAGATACAATTAAACCCTTTTTCTTTGGAGCATCCCTTTGTGCCCTCAAGAAGAAAGATGGTGGAGTCAGACCCATTGCCGTGGGTAACACACTTCGGCGCCTTGTTGCTAGGGCAGCTGTCAGAAAAATTAGCATAGACGCTGCGACGATGCTTCGACCCCATCAACCATGTTTTGGTGTCCCCCATGGCTGTGAAGCAGCAGCTCATGCAGCACGAGCCTATATCAAGCACCTCCCAGAAAATAAGGCATTAATTAAATTAGACTTTAAAAATGCCTTCAACCAGGTAAAAAGGGATGTGGTACTGGAAGCAGTTCGAACAAGCTTTCCTTCTCAACTCCCCTTCGTCTCAGCAGGGTACAGTAGGGAATCGACGCTGCTGTTTGGGGAACATGAAGTTGTTTCTGCAGAAGGTGTTAAGCAGGGAGAAATACTTGCCCCTTTTCTTTTTTGCATGGCTGTTAAAGAGGTCACAAGCAGGTTGACCAGCGAACTCAACATCTGGTTCCTGGACGATGGCACCCTGGCAGGGACACAGGAGTCCCTGCTAGAAGATCTACAGCTGGTGAAATCTAAGGGAGAGGAGTTAGGACTCACCCTAAACCCATTAAAGTGTGAAATCATCTCATCTAGCCAACCAACCATAGATGCAGTGCGAATCATATTGCCAGGAGCCCAAGTGATCGCTCCCACCGACAGTGTGCTGCTAGGGGCACCTCTGGGCTCGAGCGCCATTGAGGTAGTCCTCGAAGAAAAGCTGAACGACCTGAGGAGGATGGAGGGAAGAATAGGGGCTTTGGACGCCCACGATGCTTTGTACCTTCTCACAAGGTGCCTGGCTTTGCCCAGACTGACCTATTTCCTAAGGTGTGCTCCCTCCTTCGACAGCCCAAAATTAACAGAATATGACACACTCCTAAGGTCAATAACCGTGAAAGTGTTAAACCTCTCCCTGCAAGATGACCAATGGGACCAAGCAACGCTCCCAGTTAGACTCGGGGGGATAGGTATTCGCAAGGCGACACAGTTAGCATTGCCGGCATTCTTATCCTCGACCAGTGCAACAGGTGAATTAGTTAAGGAAATACTACCGGAACACCTAAGAGACTCCATTGGGATTCATGATCCCAAATTCGCGGAAGGAGCCGGTCAGTGGGACACTCTTGTCAACTCTCATCCTCGACCGACTTTTCCAAATGACTGCAAACAGTCCAAATGGGATAGCCCCATAGTGGAGAACATCGCCACATCATTGCTGGAGGCAGCTTCCAGGAAGGACAAAGCGCGTCTTCTAGCTGTGCAAGCGCCCCATGCCGGGGACTTCCTGTTGGCAGTCCCTAATTCCGCCTTGGGCACCCGCCTGGACCATCGGACCCTAAGTATTGGTGTTGCTCTGCGCCTTGCCGCCCCTATCTCCACCGAGCACCGGTGTATTTGCGGCCATGCACGGGCAGACCAATACGGCAGCCATGGTCTCATCTGTCGTAAGACACAGGGAAAGATTGCCAGACATGAAGCAGTCAATGACATCATCAAGAGAAGTTTGGCTTCAGCTGGGTGCCCAGCACAAAGGGAACCTCAGTTGTGCAGGCCTGACAACAGCCAAAAACGCCCAGATGGAGTCACCCTGCAGCCGTGGAGGGAAGGTAAACAGGTCGTGTGGGACTACACGTGTGCATCCACATTGGCTGATACCTATCTACCTTACAGCGCAGCTGAGGGAGGCGGGGCGGCCACCTTCAGGGAGACCCAGAAAACTAACAAGTACAGGGACCTAGAACGTTGTTACAGGTTCGTGCCAATAGGCTCTGAGACTCTGGGCGCCTGGGGTAAATGTGCACTTAAGTTCCTGAAGGAGCTGGGCGAGGAACTCATTGGGAAGACTAGAGACCCAAGAGCGGCCAGTTTTATGTTCCAGCGCCTCAGTGTCGCTGTTCAGAGGGGAAATGCGTGCTGTATCTTGGGTACGCACCCGACCCCCGAGGAACTGGACGAGGTCTTCGAACACTGATTGGTATATTGTTATATTGTTATATAAGTGTGTGTTTTCTGTAAACTGTAGCATTGCAATAAAATCAAATAAAAAAAATAATAGGGGTGGTAGGAGAGGAAAAGATTAAAGTATTCAGTGAGAATCCACAAGGTCTTCTCTGAACACTATTTATTTTCTTCTTCGAGGATGTGGGTCCCTTTAATTAAACCAGTGGTGGTACCCCTAAATTATATATATATATATATATATATATATATATATATATGTCGTACCTAGTAGCCAGAACGCACTTCTCAGCCTACTATGCAAGGCCCGATTTGCCTAATAAGCCAAGTTTTCATAAATTAATTGTTTTTCGACTACCTAACCTACCTAACCTAACCTAACTTTTTCGGCTACCTAACCAAACCTAACCTATAAAGATAGGTTAGGTTAGGTAAGGTAGGGTTGGTTAGGTTCGGTCATATATCTACGTTAATTTTAACTCCAATAAAAAAAATTGACCTCATACATAATGAAATGGGTAGCTTTATCATTTCATAAGAAAAAAATTAGAACAAATATATTAATTCAGGAAAACTTGGCTTATTAGGCAAATCGGGCCTTGAATAGTAGGCTGAAAAGTGAGTTCTGGCTACTAGGTACGACATATATATATATATATATATATATATATATATATATATATATATATATATATATATATATATATATATATATATATATATGTCGTACCAAGTAGCCAGAACGCAATTCTCAGCCTACTATGCAAGGCCCGATTTGCCTAATAAGCCAAGTTTTCCTGAAATAATATATTTTCTCTAATTTTTTTCTTATGAAATGATAAAGCTACCCATTTCATTATGTATGAGGTCAATTTTTTTTATTGGGGTTAAAATTAACGTAGATATATGACCGAACCTAACCAACCCTACCTAACCTAACCTAACCTACCTTTATAGGTTAGGTTAGGTAGCCGAAAAAGTTAGGTTAGGTTAGGTTAGGTAGGTTAGGTTGTCGAAAAACAATTAATTCATGAACACTTGGCTTATTAGGCAAATTGGGCCTTGCATAGTAGCCAGAACGCACTTCTCAGCCTACTATGCAAGGCCCGATTTGCCTAATAAGCCAAGTTTTCATGAATTAATATATTTTCTCTAATTTTTTTCTTATGAAATGATAAAGCTACCCATTTCATTATGTATGAGGTAAATTTTTTTTATTGGATTTAAAATTAACGTAGATATATGACCGAACCTAACCAACCCTACCTAACCTAACCTAACCTATCTTTATATGTTAGGTTAGGTTAGGTAGCCGAAAAAGTTAGGTTATATTAAGTTAAGTATATTAAGTACATCTTCAGAAGGTCCTTCTGAAGATGTATTTAATATACAAAAGTATTTAAGGAAATTCCTGTTTCATTTTTCCTCCGTGGTCTGACATTGTCACATTCTTAATCACGTGTTTATTTTCGTGATATACACACACACATATATATATATATATATATATATATATATATATATATATATATATATATATATATATATATATATATATAACTGAGTTTTATATATATACATATATATATATGTATATATATATATATATATATATATATATATATATATATATATATATATATATATATATATATATATACATATTTATATATATATACATATATTATATATATATATATATATATATATATATATATATATATATATATATATATATATATATATATATATATATATATATATATATATACCTTGGAAGGATGGTAAGCAAGTGGTATGGGACTACACGTGCGCTGCCACACTGGCCAGTACCTACCTCCACTACAGCACACGTGAAAGCGGTGGTGCTGCTTCTTTCAGGGAATCGCAGAAAATTATTAAATACAGAGGTCTAGCACACTGCTACAGCTTTGTTCCGATCGGCTCGGAGACCCTCGGTTCGTGGGGAAAATGTGCATTGAAGTTCCTGAAGGAATTGGGGGACAAATTGATCAGCGCTACAAAAGACCAGAGAGCAAAAAGTTTCTTGTTCCAGCGCCTCAGTGTTGCGATTCAGAGGGGAAATGCCTGTTGCGTCTTGGGCACTAGTCCAACTTCAGAGGAATTCGAAGAAGTGTTTGACTTGCAACAATGATCGAACCCGTCTGTGACACTCATCAATGTTTCCCATTGTTGTGTTTTTCAAGAGATCCATAACCTTTAAGCACCTTTTTGCATTATTATTTTTGTATCAACCCATGTATATCTTGTAACCATCAAATGCATAATAAAACACAAAAAATATTTAAGGAAGGGGGTGGTAGGAGAAAAGCACACAGAAACTGTATTGGAGGGGATCTAAACATTCCCTCTAGTGCGTTATGCGTGGTTTCCTCCGAGGCTATGGGTCCCCCTTCTTCCAGCTAGAGGTGGTACTCCCTTCCTGTGTGTGTGTGTGTGTATATATATATATATATATATATATATATATATATATATATATATATATATATATATATATATATATATATATATGTCGTACCTAGTAGCCAGAACTCACTTCTCAGCCTACTATGCTAGGCCCAATTTGCCTAATAAGCCAAGTTTTCATGAATTAATATTTTTTTTCTCTAATTTTTTTCTTATGGCATGATAAAGCTACCCATTTCATTATGTATGAGGACAATTTTTTTTTATTGCAGTTAAAATTAACGTAGATATATGTCCGAACCTAACCAACCCTACCTAACCTAACCTAACCTATCTTTTTAGGTTAGGTTAGGTTAGGTAGCAGAAAAAGTTAGGTTAGGTTAGGTAGTCGAAAACAATTAATTCATGAAAACTTGGCTTATTAGGCAAATCGGGCCTTGCATAGTAGGCTGACAAGTGCGTTCTGGCTACTAGGTACGACATATATATATATATATATATATATATATATATATATATATATATATATATACTATTCACCCCTCCCCCATCTCTTTGTCCTCCCCACCATTCCCCACTCTCTCATCCGATACATTCCCAAATGAACTGATGTTCCCATCAGAAAATTGGGAACATCAAATGACCTGATGTTCCCATCAGAAAATTGGGAACATCAAATGACCTGATGTTCCCATCACTGAAATATAAGAAAAACAGTTAAGAAAACGAAATTAAAAACAATGAAAAACTAAAAAACAAACTATACTCACAAAATGAACGGTATGATAAACAACACAGCTTAATTCCAACGCAATTCACACAAAATAATTAAATCAAAATGAAAATAAATCAAAATCTATGAAAATTCAATTTATCAATGAAATCGGAAACATTGAAATGGAATCGTAACATATTTAGTATAGCGTGCATGTTGCCATTACGTGCAACAGATGGCGGTGTTTTTCAAAAAAGCATGGTTGTAACACGTCACAGGTGTGACATCTATATAGTAGGTATATAAAAACCCACTCAGATCCGAATGGAACGTTGTGTGAAAATTTCAAAGTAATCGGTGAAGAACTTTCGGAAATTAGCGATTTTGAACAAACGAACATTTACATTTTTATTTATATAGATACTAGTGGTACCCGGCCACGCGTTGCTGTGGCTCAGCAACGCGTGTGCGTTGCTGAGCCACAGCAACTATCCTTGTCCCTCAGTCCTCCCCACCATTCTCTCCTCACCCGTCTCCTCGGCCTCCCAACCATTCCCCACTCCACCATCCCCTTTTCCTTCCCACTATGTCCAACTCCCCTGTCTCTTTGTCCTCCCCACCATTCTCCATTCCCCCAACCCCTCGTCCCCACCATCCCAAACTCCCCCGTCCCTTCGTCCTTCCCCACCATTACCCGCTCCCTTGTCCCCTCGTCCTCCCCTCAATCTCTTACTTCCGTCCCCTCGTCATCCCCACCATTTCCCACTCCCTCGCCCGATGCCTTCCCAAATGGTCTTATGTTTACATTAGAAAATTGGGAACTTCAAGTGATCTGATGTTCTCATCACTGAAATATAAGAAAAACAGTTAAAAAATTATATGAAAATATTAAAAAATAAAAAATTAACTATACTCACGAAATGAACTGTATGGTAAACAACACAGCTCAATTCCAACGCAATTCACACAAAATAATTAAATCAAAATGAAAATAAATCATAATCTATGAAAAATAAAGTTATCAATGCAATCAGAAACATTGAAATGGAATTCGTAACATATTTAGTATAGCGTGCATGTAGCCATTATGTGCAACAGATGGCGCTGTTTTTAAAAAACGCATGTTTTTACCTGTCACAGGGGTGGCATCTATATAGTAGGTATAAAAAAAGACGCTCCTATTCGAATGTAACGTTGTGTCAAATTTTCAAAGCAATTGGTGAAGAACTTTCGGAGATTACAGCATATGTTGCTCTTACGTCCAACAGATGGCACTTTAAAAAAAAAAACATGTTTTTTACTGACACAGGTGAGTCATGTATATAGTAGATATATAAAAAGACGCGCCTATTCGAATGCAACATTGTGTCAAAATTTCAAAGTAATCGGTAAAGAGGTTTCGAAGATTTCCCTCTCATGAAAAACACATGAAAAAACAGTTTTTCAGAAAAAGCATGTTTTTTTACCGTCACAGACGTGATATCTATATAGTATATATATAAAAATCTGGCCGGATGCGAATGGAACATTGTCTGAAAATTTCAAAGCAATCGGTGAAGAACTTTCGGAGATTACCTATTTTGAACAAACGAACATTTCCATTTTTATTTATATAGATATATATATCGGTAAGACTTACTCAACAATGCCTCGGTCGTAGACCCGGAAGTAGAGAGGGTCCATCTTCTTCCTCTTCATCTCGGCCACCATGTTGACCATCACACCGTCCGCGAAGGCGTTGAAGCGCGCGAAGGCGTTGAAGCGCGCGTCGGGCGCGTACACGCCTTGGAAGATGAGCGACAACTGCCCTGTGGGAGGTAATGGGGCTTACTTGACACATAACTTGTGATGTCGGGTCAGGGTCCCCCGTGACCACTGCTGCGTGGTCCCCAAGCTACAGGAGTCTCGGGTTAGGTCCTGACCCTCAGGGTCTGTGTGAGGAAGTGATTGGGCACCAGTTCCGTGACTCCAAGTTCCTAGTAGATTTGAATAGACTTCAAGTTGTGTGACATTGCAAGCACATCTTGGCTCCTCAGGTAGGCGCACATCTGATGTGACGCAGGACGCGGGTTCGATCCCACCATCCTGCTCTAGAGATTTTCTCATAGATAAACCCCCATTACTGTGATATGTCAGTGTGTATAGGTCAACAGTTACATAATGTTACTTCCAAGGAACCAGCTCGTTAATTATGATTTGGAAACATTATCGAGAGGTCAAAATATATGATAAACATGGTTTTATTACGCATATATCCTGCCTCTCCCACCTGCTTATATTATAGGAGACGGTAACCAGCCCATCAGACAAAGGACTTACAATAGACGTGGTATACATGGACTTATACAAAGCTTTCCATAAGGGACCACAGGAAAGACTGTCAAGGATATTACAAGCACATGTAATAAATGATCAAGTATTAGAGTGGGAAAAACAATGGTCAAACATAGAAAACAAATATGGAATGGAAACGAATCTGACTGGAGGAGTGTGGTAAGTGGGGTGCCACAGGGGTTTATTTTGGGGTCCAACCCTTTTGTCACATTCGTCACTGACACAGGTGAGAATATTACAAATTATATAATTAAATTTCATGATGTTACTAATATCAATGGTAAAATAGGAAACGAAAATGATATTGAGACTTTACAAAGAAATCTATTTGAACTCCACATATGGTCGGAAGACTGACAAATGCTTTTTAATACTGAAAAATGCAAGACCTTGCATATAGGAATTTACTGAAAGTTGCACAATAAGTGGAAGCCGCAGTAAAAAATAATTAAACCTCAAACCCTTGGAATAGTTAAGCGAAACTTTGACTTCAATTATATATATCTCTGGTGAACCCTCAACTGGACTACTGTATCCAAGCATAAAGACCACACTACACTACACTACACTACACTACACAACACTTTATAATTTGTTCATAAAGACCTCACCTTCAAAAAGACATATATGTTTTTGAGAAAGTTCAAAACAGAATGGCAAAAATCCTCCCAGAACTTAGTCAACTCTCACACAAGCAACAGTTGAGGGACCAGAGGGCTAACAACACTGCAGACCAGTGTTGTTAACTCAGTGTTGTGGATCTCTGAGCAACTTTGAACACACTTAACAAGTTGGAGGCTATTAATCACGGCCACTTCTTTAAAAGGTCTGATGTAACTCATGCAAGATGCAACAGCTTCAAGGGGGGGGGCCCTTTGACAAGTCGCTAGCTTACTGTCCCCATCGTGGTCACTAAATAGACGGTGGCCTTCAGGTTATCAACTTGAGGAAAGAAGACTTACGGCTCTGAGGTCCACTTGAGGTAGTGTTGGCAGCCCTGGTGACGGGGTCTCCCAGCTCCCTGTCTGTAAACAAACAGTACTTGTTACTCTTGTGGTAACGTCACCTCTCAACACCTGTGTGACACAACACCTTTGTGACGCAACGTGTGTGTGTGAAGCAACATGTGTGTGAAGCAACAGATGTGTGTAGTAACATGTGTGTGAAGCAACATGTGTGTGAAGCAACATGTGTGTGAAGCAACAGGTGTTGGAAATTTCCAACAGTTATTCTCATCCCTAATACAACAGGATGTATTTCCTGTATTAGGCTTCATACACATCTAATATTCATTTACTAATCCTTAATACAATAGGATGTATTTCCGGTATTAAGCGTAATAATTAACTAACACTACTAATACGTAGTTTAGTATTGTAGAATTTACTGTATTAGGTTGTGGAACATCATGTAATTTCTCCTAGAATTGTGTAGTGTTGCGTCAGCCACTCATGGGAGACTAAATTTCCACATACCTGTAGATCTAACACAGATGTAACCATTTACTTTCCTTTATTAGGAATAATTATTTTGTAATAGGTTTACTTTTAGTATACAACAGTTTACTGGAATTCCTGTAACCAGCTTGATCGCTGTTCCAGTAAATAACATCATAATCTAAAATTATTTCCACCACAAAGTTATATGTGCAGTCTATATTAACTGACTTGCACTGTGAGAATTAAAACATCACCACATAAAGAATTTACCTAAACCATCAAGAGTGTTCATAAACGCCTCCTTCCCTATTTAGCTTTAATAAATAAATATAATTTATGCTCGAATCCTCACAGTGAGCTATAGAGCATGCGCGACTTTCGGGAAGGAGGAGAGGGGACTCTCGCCATTTTCAATCAACAAGCGTGAAGGTGTTCCGTAAGCTGTCCAACAAATCTTATCATCCAGACGGCATCCGAACATCCTTAGATGCCAGATTGAGGACGCAGCTTACCAGAATCACGGACACCAGTTCGGCAGGCATTTTACCTTTTATTAATATTTATAGAGCTCTTAAATATGATTAATATAGGTAGCCATATCATCACACTGCGGGCGTACGAAAAATTCCATGTAAGTGCAGCTCTTTCCCCTCCAAATATTTAGATATTACCTTATATGTGTGTGCGAATACTAGTTTGGGGTGGAAATTACGGAATTATCATTATTGCAGCATGGTGCAACACCCTTGAGGAAGCGTGTGACCGCCATACCCTCACGTGCTCCCAGTATCACTATCTCAAAATGTTTCCAGACTGGCGTACAGTGGACTGCATCTACGTCCTTCTGTCACAGCTGAGATTTAATCAGTTTTCATTGTAGATAGTACCTTATTATTCAGAGTCCATATATATATATATATATATATATATATATATATATATATATATATATATATATATATATATATATATATATATATATATATATATATATATATATAAGTTGTATACTTAACTCTCGTGTTTAGGAGAGTTGTGCCTTAAGCAGAGACACTGTGTCTTCCCATATTAACAGGGACTTGATGAAATTAACGTATAAATGACCTCACTTGCTCTGGTGCTCTTGGGAGGTGTTGATCTTTGGGGTATTTAAATACTCCGAAATTACCATCTCTTTAAGGGTCTGAGCGGGTGGTGGAGCGGGTTAAGGCGTACCTGTTATGCCAGTTGCTGGAAGGCTTCTGTGCTGGCTAGGGTTCGAGTCTCCTGGTGGGAAAGTGTTCTAAAGTTGTATATATATATATATATATATATATATA
>NW_025566189.1:0-21251 GCF_020424385.1 Procambarus clarkii
ATACATGGATGGCGATATACTAAAGAAATTGTTCATGACTTTTGTTAGGCCAAAGCTAGAATATGCAGCAGTTGTGTGGTGCCCATATCTCAAGAAGCACATCAACAAACTAGAAAAGGTGCAAAGACATGCTACTAAGTGGCTCCCAGAACTGAAGGGCAAGAGCTACAAGGAGAGGTTAGAGGCATTTAATATGGCAAAACTAGAAGACAGAAGAAAAAGAGGTGATATGATCACTACATACAAAATAGTAACAGAAATTGATAAAATCGATAGGGAAGATTTCCTGAGATCTGGAACTTCAAGAACAAGAGGTCATAGATTTAAACTAGCTAAACACAGATGCTGAAGAAATATAAGAAAATTCACTTTCGCAAACTGTGTGACAGACGGTTGGAACAAGTTAGATGAGAAGGTGGTGGAGGCCAAGACCGTTAGTAGTTTCAAAGCGTTATATGACAGAGTGCTGGGAAGACGGGAGCGTAGCATAGCTCTCATCCTGTAACTACACTTAGGTAATTACACACCCCCACCCACCCCAGGATGCAGCCCGTAGCAGCTGTCTAACTCCCAAATACCTATTTACTGCTAGGTAACTGGAGCATCAGGGTTAAGGAAACTCTGCCCATCTGTCTCCGCTGGGTGCGGGGATCGAACCCCGGACCCTAGGTCCACGAGTCTAGAGTGCTGTCCACTCAGCCCCAATGGTTTGGGGCTGGGTGGAAACCATAACACATAACCTTGTGTTATGGTTTCTGGTCTTTATTAATGACTAAGAGGGGTAGAACAATGATTTTAGCCCATACTACACATCATCCATCCACCTCCCTACTTACAAACCTTGTATGCAATACAAACCCCCACCCCATACACATGCATTTGTGGGGTGGGTGTGTTGCAATTATACGTGCAGCTGTAACATGCACCCCACACACATACACAAACCACACATTCCATATACACAAACCACATGTAGTTTTGTATAAAGAGATGTATGGCTTGTATGGGGGAGTAGTGTGTGGCATTTGTAGCATGTCGTGAAGTAGTGTATAGCATTTGTAGTGTGTGTGTGTGTTGGATGGTGTATAGCATGTGTAACTACCTAAGTGTACTGTAGTTACAGGATGAGAGCTACGCTTGTGCTGTCCCATCTTCCCGGTACTCTGTCATATAACGCTTTGAAACACTGACGGTTTTGACCTCCACCACCTTCTCACTTAGCTTGTTCCAATTGTCTACCACTCGGTTTGCAAAAGAAAAGATTTTAATATTTTTTCGGCACCTTTGTTTCCTTAGCTTGAATCTGTGTCCTCTTGTTTGTGAAGTTGCTGGTTTCAGGACTTCCTCTTTGTCAATTTGGTCGATTCCTGTTAGTATTTTGTAAGTGGTGATTATATCACATCTTTTTCTTCTATCTTCTAGTTTTGGGATGTTTAATGCCTCTAGTCTCCCTCGTAACACTGTTTTTCAGTCCCAGAAGCCATTTTGTAGCATGCCGTTGCACCTTTTCCAGTTTATTTGTGTGCTTCTTGAGATTTGGGCACCATACAACTGCTGCATATTACAATTTTGGTCTCACAAAAGTCAAGAACAGTTTCTTTAGTATTTCGCAGTCCATATAATTAAAAGCAAGTCTGAAATTGGAAAGCGAAACATATGTTCCTTTAATAATAATACTTATTTAGGAAAAGTACATACATAGATGCAGAGTTACAAACAATTTTATTGATTTATAGAGCTAGTACATACAATACCTAAAGCCACTAGTACGCATAGCGTTTCGGGCAAGGTGAGGTAGGGAAAAACACTTAAACCAAAACTTAATAATAATTGAGCTTAAAGTATAAATTGTGTTGAGAGAAAAGACTAAAACTTAATAATAATTGAGCTTAAAGTATAAATTGCATTGAAATAAAAAAAAAATAAAAAAGGGGGGAACATGGTAGAAAATAGCCAATATACAAGTTGGTCAACAAACAGCATCGTTTAAAAATAGTAAGACATGGGTTGACATTTAGGGGTAAGGTAGGTTACATGGAGTTAATTAGATAGTACTTAGTTTTCATCTTAAACTGGTTGAGAAAGGTACAGCCTTTGACATGATTGGGAAGGTCATTCCACATTCTGGGTCCCTTGATTTGTAGAGCATTTCTAGTTTGATTAAGTCGTACTCTTGGAATATCAAATAGGTATTTGTTTCTGGTGTGGTGCCCATGGGTTCTGTTACAACCTTCTAAGAAGCTTTTAAGGTCAGGATTGACATTACAATTCAGAGTTTTAAATATATAAAGTACACATGAGAGGATGTGCAGTGACTTAATATCTAACATATTCAGAGATTTAAGTAAGGGTACCGAGTGCTGTCTGGGACCAGAGTTAGATATTATTCTAATAGCAGCTTTGTGTTGGGTAATTAGAGGACGTAAATGATTTTGGGTAGTAGAACCCCAAGCACAAATACCATAGTTGAGATAAGGATAGATGAGAGAGTAATAGAGCGTCACCAGGGCAGGGCGGGGTACATAATATCTGATCTTAGAAAGAATGCCAACAGTTTTAGAATTTTTTTTTTGCTATATTTTGAATGTGTCCCTGGAAATTCAGCTTGTTATCGATGAGGACACCAAGGAATTTACCATAAACTTTACTACTGATTTATATATTGTTTATTCTTAGATTAATTTCATTTGAGGATTTATTACCAAACAAAATATAAAAAGTTTTGTCAATGTTAAGGGTGAGTTTGTTAGCAGTTAGCCAAAGATGGACTTTATTTAGTTCAGTATTCACAGTGACATTTAGAGCAAGAGGGTCAGGACTGGAGAAAATGAAAGTTGTGTCATCCACAAATAAGATTGGTTTGAGGTGTTGAGAGGCATTTGGAAGATCATTAATGTAGATGAGAAAGAGGCGAGGGCCAAGTGTGCTGCCCTGTGGCTGCATTCACAATGTTCTTTGTGTTACTCTGGCGACAGTTTACTATCCAAACCATCCCTAAGTCTCGTTCTTTATTAGAATACTGTAATTCCGATCCACATAATTTGTAAGTTGTTCTTGGTCTATTTTCTCCACTTCCATATTCTATAACATGGCATTTATTCAAATTGAATTCCATTTGCCACTTGATGTTGCAAGCACTTATTTTAACTGGATCAACTTGAAGGGCATTACAATTGTCTGCATCTCCTGTCTTCCACAGTATCTTAGCAACATCCGCAGACATGGTCATATAAATCTGTATTCCTTCTGGTAGATTGTTTATGTAGACAATGAACATTATTGCCGCAAGAACTGAACCCTGTGGTACTCCACTAGTAATGCTCCACCGGTTAGAAACATTATTTCTAATTACTGCCCTCATCTGTCAGAAAATTTTCCATCCATGTCAGAAGTCATTCTGTCACCCCTCTAGCATGTTGCAGTTTCCAGAACAGCCTCTTGTGTGGGATTGTCAAAAGCCTCTTTTAGGTCCAGATAGACACAGTCAACCCAACCACCTCTTTCCTGTAGTGCATCTGTAGCTCTGTCATAAAAACTTAATATGTAGATTTGTTACACAGGATTTTCCTGTTGAAAACTATACTGTCTCCATTATTATGTCATTACTCACTAAGTGTTCAACCCATTTGGCTTTAACTATTATTTCTAGTGTTTTGACTACCATGCTTGTTAGTAAGAAAATCCATAGGAGCAGTGATGAGGGTTCGAACCTATGCAGTGAGTGTTCTCATGCACATACTCTAATGACTAGACAACGACACTGTATAAGGAAAGACCAACTAGACCATCTAGTGACATGTCTAATCGCTAGACAGTGTGTGTGGGAACTCTCTTTGGTTACTTTGTGAATACTTGTTAGTGATACGGGTCTATAATTTAAAGGTTCCTCTCAACTACCATTTTTATAGATTGGTACTATGTTTGCCTTTTTCCATGTATGTGTCTGCAAAGATTCCTTTGCATAAGGATGTCTGGAATATTAATTGGAGTGGAATGCTCAGCCCAGTTGCACATTTTTGCAGCACCCAAGGTGAAACTCCATCAGGTCCAAATATTTTGACCCATTTTCTTGTCTTTTTCTTTCTCTAATTCTCTAGTACAGTACAATGAAAGAAAGTAATTTGATTATGGGAGTTAAGAAAGAACAGTGGTAGTACACTGTGCCAAGCCCTGACATATGTTAATGAAATTTGGGTATAGAAAGGGTCAGAGTGCTATCTAGTAGAAGAGCTTTTAATGAATTTTCCAACTTCACAGAGAATACAACTGTTATATAGACCAACACTACGGCAACGCACCAGTGGGAATGGTAGTTTCCTTTCTGTCACAGAAGAGTCAGACCTAGATGGCTTAGCAGGTCTTAGAGATGGACAAGATGAAACAGGAACAGTACCTGCTCCTCGGCCATACAGTGACCCACCTCCAAAGTACACACCGCCTCCCTCATACTCCACGGCTACTGGAGTCAGGTTAGCTCTAGTAATAATAATAATAATAATAATAATAATAATAATAAAAATAAGAAAAATAAATAAAATACGTAAAAGATTGTAAAGGTAAACTGGTGCATATAAGATTGTACCAAAATGTAGCTTCATAATTATGGTTTCATTACAGATTTGCAAAACTCCTGAATCAAAGTTTCCGTCAGAGTATGAGACGCCTTCGTTACACATTGCGTAATGGCTCAGAAGATAGTACACACAGGGATGCAGATGGGACTCCACAAGAAGTTGAGTGTGGGCAGCCCAGCACAACAGCTAGGGAAGCCACCCCATACATCCCTCCACCAGATTATGTAACTGTTATCACAGAATGTAGCAGAGAAAGAAGTCACAGCTCTACATCTAATGAAGCACCTCCTCGGTACTCTACTTTAGATCCGTTAAGAAGACAAGAAGCACTGGCAGCTTTGGCTAATGCTGCGTCTTCTAGTATGTGTATTAAAACTGATGATGAGACTGAACTACCTTTACCCACAGCTCCATCATTACACAGAAACAATAGCTTACGTAGATCAGGGCTCAGACGCAGCATAGCCTCAGGTGTGAGGCGAAGTGCTCGACGTCTTGCAGCAACACTTGGTGTTGGGAGTGGTGAAGATGGGGCTACATTAGTAGGTAGTGAAGCCTCAGTTAATGAAGATAATCAGTCAGTAAGAGAAGTTGAACCTTCACATCCATATGCATATACTAATTTTGAGCTGGTCTCCCACTCGCATGCGTGAGGTTGCTTAGGTCTGATGTTCCAGTGAAAGAGTAGGCATTAATATTTATAGTTAAAAATTTATCTACGTTAATGTTGATTGTTTTGTTGATAGATTTAAAAAAAAAATATTCTATCACTTCTTATTTTAGCATAACCAGAAATATATTATTAGTGCAATAAAGTCAAATTAATTATTATAATTACTACCAGCATGAAAGCAACTCCTTTTTAATGTTAAAAGGATTTAATATTTACACAACAATTGTAAATAAGACTAATACATTCTACAGACACCAGAAAATCAATAATGTACAATTCTCCACTTTAATTAATGTTTACCGAGTTTAAGTACTGTGCTCAAATTTGTATATAGTTTTTATTTCACTGAAGGAAAACATAGCATTTCATTATGTACCAAAATAACATAACTGGTGGCTTACAAAAAGATCATAGGTTTTTTAAGAAAGTAATTTTTCTATAAATTATGCTTAATATTAACTTTGTGTTTGTTTCCCATTTACATATAAAATATCAGTATTCTGCATATTCAAAATTTGTTACTGAACTTCATACTCACATTTTTCATTGTAATACATGGCATATATGCCTGAATATATTATTTTCTGTAGTGATTACAGTTGTAAAGCTTTTTAAACATTTCAGACCAAGACCAGTTTGTATGAGGATTATTCAACAAATGCTTTAATAATAATGTATAATTTCAGCATTATTACTAATATTCAGATACAGAATCTAGCCACTTTGATGTATAACTTGTACACTTCACGATCCAATCCTGTAGCTTTTGGTTTAAGTACTGTCAAGTTTTTCACTGAACAACATTAAGTTTTCATTCAAATAATTCTGAACACTTTTATATTACTTGTTTAATCTTTAATTATTTTTTTTTAAATCCTATTTTATGTAATGCATGTGGAACTTAAGATTGGTAAAATTGTAACCATTGGATACATTTGCTATAAAATGTGCCAAATGTGAATCCTTATTTGATGGCAAATTTGCAGTGATGCACAAAAGGTCACATTGAATAATTTACACTTTGAACATGATTTTATGTAAAGTTTACTGTACATATAAAATGGTCACAATAGATACCTGTCCTTTCTCAAGGTTTCACTTTCTGCTCAAAGTAGGATAAAAAATTAAATACCAGGAAGTTTAAATATCTCACTAATGCATGGTGCTCTCTAATGTGTGAGGTGCTCTTAGATCTACTTCATAATTTATCAAGGAAATGGCAGCTTAATGATACAAACAAATTTTCCATATCTGGTGCATAGTATAAACAATTTAAACTTACCTTTATTTACAGCTTTTCCTAGATTAAATGACCTAAGATAATGTTATACAGTCTACTAGACACCTAGTAGCTGCAAGGATACAACCTAAGAAAGGGTGTATTTATCCAATGCAAGCATTGTCAGTATGGCTATATAACACTGGCCTGTTTCATGGGCAGGGCTTGTCACTGCTGACTACCAGAGAAACCTGTATACTTTAGCAGCTATTCACACTGCAACTGCCGAAAGCAAAACAAATTGTATCAACTCATTCTTAAAATTTTTTTGTATTTATCAGGTAGGTATTTGCTCATAAGGAATGACATGTTTTTCCATTACAGTATTAAAAAAACTAATTTACAAATAGTTTAAAAAATACAAAATTACGGCTTTATTTTCAATATTTTTACAATATTTATAATAGAATTCCCAACGTAATCAGAACAATCGTGAATTTTGTTTAAACCAGGTAGTAAGCATTGAAAAGAATATGCAAAAGTAATCATGCTTTATTCATGTTGACAAGCATTTTTCATGGTTAATTTGATGAGAGAAAACAAATATATTAAATAAAAAACTAGCAGTTTTCAATACCTCTTATTTAAAATTAAACAGGAACTGCAACAGGAATCACAGAAGTCCAGGTAAAACAGAGATTATCTCATAAATCCAGCCCACTGCCTGTGATACACATTTGAAAAATTACATTCCTCTACAGATTGTGATTTCCTATAAAGAATATTTTAGATATAAAAATTAACAATTTAAAAAAAAATCCATAAAATAATTTCTTATTTGCCTCAACTAAGATTTCTGCACTGCAGTGTTTTTGTTTTTGTTCCTGTTAATGCTTCTTTGTGATTAAAATCACTGTAAATAGGATTCACTGGTTATGTATTGTCAAATGCCATTACATATATAATGAAATATATTCATCTGATAAGCTGTTTCCAGTCTTCCAACTTTTAAACTCTCGCGTTCAAAATATTAAAGGAAGATACACAAATTGCTGATAAAGTTGGCAGATGACTCCATGAAATATGCATGCAGGATGGCCATTCAAAAACTATGTGCATGCCAGAGATGTAAATACATTGGTATAAAGCAAGCAGATAAGAATTGTGTACACCGAGCCTTAACATGGTCTAATAAGGCCGACCTCAAATAGGTGTTATGTAATATAAATTTTCCATTTTAAGTGTCCCACGCCGTCCAGTAATTGTGTGTACTGTATTTATTTATTAATAAAACTGGTCAAGACAAACTGTAGTTTTCAGACCCACTCACACATTGCGCATTGTATTGTATCCTTACATACAACACTAGATTACTGGATAATAATTAGCAGAAGGCATAGGCCAAAATCCAACAGTAAATTGAAAACTTATTTTTGTGACATGGAACCAAGCATAATAAAACCAATAAATTATTTATTATTTTCATCTATATGCATAAGAAAACCAGTGAACACATTACAAATTTAATAAATTGTATTTACAGTATAATAAAGTTCAGTAATTACATTCAATGCAAAAAAAAAAAAAGTCTGAAATGAAGTTTATAGTAATGAATGTTCCCTTATAAATAACCTCAATTTATATATGTATATAGTGCATATATATATATATATATATGTCGTACCTAATAGCCAGAACGCACTTCTCAGCCTAATATGCAAGGCCCGTTTTGCCTAATAAGCCAAGTTTTCCTGAATTAATATTATTTCTCTAATTTTTTTCTTATGAAATGATAAAGCTACCCATTTCATTATGTTTGAGGTCAATTTTTTTTATTGGAGTTAAAATTAACGTAGATATATGACCGAACCTAACCAACCCTACCTAACCTAACCAATCTCTATAGGTTAGGTTAGGTTAGGTAGCCGAAAAAGTTAGGTTAGGTTAGGTTAGGTAGCCGAAAAACAATTAATTCATGAAAACTTGGCTTATTAGGCAAATCGGGCCTTGCATAGTAGGCTGAGAAGTGCATTCTGGCTACTAGGTACGACATATATATATATATATATATATATATATATAATTACACACACACATTTATATAAAAGCATTTCATCAGTTCTAAAACCCTGTGGATTCCAGCTTACTCCTCTCCTTCTTGGTTATTCCTGTTCTTCGGTATTCAGTTCTTTCTTCTAGATATAATTTTTTGCAGTGCTCCTGGGGAAGTAAAAAGGATGAGATGGGAGGAAACACGCTACACAATGGACTTTGTAATACAACAAATACATTTAAATTAGTATACTGTACAAAGTTGGCCTTCACCACTTCCTCTTCTAAATAAACTCTTAACCACTTAACTGCGCCAGCCGAGTATTCTCGGTCGGCGGGAAACTGCGCCGAGAAAACTCTGATTTTTCTGTACCCATTCTAAATATGTGCGAGGATGGTTGTGTACGAAATGGACTCTTAAGACCTCCAGTGAGAGGCGCCATCTTGGAAAAAAATCCCAGAATGCCCTAGGGCTGCTGGCTGGGTTAGTACTGAATGAGCAACCATGGGTGGCGCACGCGTCTCTGGCTCCCAAACACCTGTCCGATGCGGTGTTGAAAGATAACGCTCTGTCGATGAAATTCAAACATTGTTTGAAGAACATAAGGGTCGTAATATTGGTGAAGCTAGGCGCAATAAGGACCTAACACAAAGGTCAGATGCAAGTGATACAGCACCTATGAGGACGATACGTATCCAGTTGTAGCTCTGAGCATCACCCTTGCAATCCTACGCTATCTCCAATTTATTTAGACGATACACAGATGAATCGTTTTCTGCGTTCAGTGATAATGCATCTGATACAAGTAGCATAGATGAACAGTGTTAGTGGCTTCCATGGTGGTGTTGTCCATAGATATTTTCAAGAATACCTGAATCTCTTCCTGACTGACGGACACTCTTTGAGGCAAGCTGAATCTCTTCCTGTGTGGGATCATACAAAGTGATCTCTTCAAGACTACCTTACAAATTGATCTTTTCCTATAATCTTTTCAATACTACCTTATGCTTTACAAGCTTGGCTACATACAACCTACAAGTACTAAGGGTGTACATGTACAAGGGTGTACATGAGTGCGTTACTTGCAAGCACACAGAATGAAGAAACAGGAAGCAAAAATTTATCTGTACCTGGTGCAACAAGAGCGAAGTCGCGCTGTGCACCACGGACTACTTCGTTGATTATTACTCACTTCCAAAGTACTGTGTAATATAGTGTGTTACTGTGTAAATAGTGTGTGAAACTGTACATATTGTAATTTTAGTGAATTTTTAACAAGTAATGTTGCAACAAACATTTATTGTGGACACATTACTGACACATGTATCACAGTTCCATGAAACATTACGAACGTTCTACTGTTGCTAGCTAGCCACTTGCTAGCCAAGCTAGCAAGTGGCCTGTGCATTATTTTTTTGACATTTCATATGAGGTTTAAATTTAGTTCTGCAGCTTATATAATAAATTTTATTTTTTAAATAGTTGCAATTATTTTTATAATTATTTTATAATTATTGGCTTTGATGATAATGAAAAATTAATATTCAAACATTAGCAAAAACATTTATAGAATGACGTACTGTAGATCTAAACACTGGTATCATATTCTTTGTATTTCAGCAGCTTTAAATAAAACAATCAAAACAAATTGCAAGTTTACAAATGCACAAGAAAATATTTCAAGAGAGTAGACTAACCTTAAATTCCTCATCATGGTACCACTTGGTGAGACAATCCCAAAGGGCAGTGTTCTGTGGTCGACACTTAAGCACCATCAAGTAGCTCGAGTCCTTGCAGCACTTTGTAAATTCTGTTGGTAATAATAAATTTAAATATAGCAGACTATCTTTGTTGGAATGAATAATTTTACTGAATACTTGTAATAATCAATGTAAGGTAACCAAACCACTTAACATCTTTGCAATAAATATTAAAAGGTGTAGAGATATTTTTATTAAAACCAATCGGCATTATTTGGATAACCTGAATCTTCAACTAATCCAAATGAATTCATGTTTGAGTTTTGGACATTTTTTAATCTTTTAGCCCAAAAGAGAATTTGTGTTAATGGGAGGTAGGGAATGTATGTATGGAAGACAAATCAAGTTACTGCAAATTCTGTTTGGTGAGAAACCTGAAATTATTGGAGTTCAAGTACTGTACTTCACTGTTCAAGTCTAATAGAATTTTGGGTTACTGAATTTTGTTGTCATGTTACTGAATGAAATGTACCGACCTATGTTTATAACACAAATTTAATTAAAACAAGGCTTTGTTACTATATTTTTTCTTCATATTTGGCTTCTTGCAGTTTTCTTTTATATTTACTAACTTTTTCTTATTTATACCCCCTTTTTCTATTACTGTATTCTTCCTTCCCTTACTTCTAACCCTTCCTTTACTTTACCTGTTCTCTTTTTTTCCTTATTTTTACATTTTTACTTATTATTTCCTTTCATCTTATTTTTATCTTCCATCTTATTATCTTCATCTTTCACTCATTTCACCTTTCATCTCACCTCTTCCCTTATTTTGGGTATCTCTTCAACTCTCTTTCCATTACACAGCTTGATAATGACAACTTGGTTCAGTCCAGAATGGACCAAAATGTCATTTTTTAATTTTTTGATGTATGTTTTGGACATCAACAAACCCAGAGTTCAATGTAATAAAATGCCTCTTTCTGGAGGAGCCCCCGGTGGCACCCTGAAGCTATCTCGCTGAGATTGCTCCAAACTAAAAGGTCACATCAGCTGTGGAAGTTCAGTTTGGTCTACTGGGGACCAGAGCCAGTACCTGACTCTTGTCCCCTCACAAAGGTGCAGAGAGCAAGTGACAATCTGCCACCCCAAAGCCTCCAGAAAGTCAGCAAAGCTTTACAGACAACTGGAGTTTCACAGAAAATGAAACGAAACTACCAAACAACTCTACAAATGATTCATACATAATAAGGGATTTGAAGATCCCCTTCAAATCCAGGGATCCCATCACATTGGTTGTACTATTGAAATCACTTGTGCTGTCCTGTCTTGAGTACTGCGTGATACTCACTTCCCCTCTTTCAGAGCAGGAGAGGTTGCTGAAATAGAGGAATACAGAGAACATATACAGCATACACAGACACGATAAAGCACCAAAACTATTGGGATCGTCTTAAATCTCTACAAATGTACTCACTAGAAAGGAGACAAGAGAGATATCAAATAATATACACACATGGAAAATACTGGAGGGCCAGGTCCCAAATCTACACAGTAAAATAACAGCATACTGGAGTGAACGATATGGAAGAAAGTGTAAAATGGAACCAGTGACAAGCAAGGGAGGGGGGGGCATAGGCACAATCAGAGAACACTGTGTAAACATCAGAGGTCCACGGTTGTTTAACATCCTCCCAGTGAGTATAAGAAATATTGCCGGAACAACCATAATAACTTCAAGAGAAAACTAGACAGTTTTCTTCAAGAATTGCCGGACCAACCGGGCTTACTTTGCGATGATTTCAGGGCTCAATGTCCCCACGGCCTGGTCCCTGGTTAGTGGTCCCAGGCCTCCGACCACCCACCAGGGCTGTGGTGCATATGTGGGCATGCAGGCTGTTCCAAGCAACAGCCTGTTGGACCAAGCTCTCACAAGTCAAGCCTGGCCTCGGGCTAGGCTTGGGGAGTAGAATAACTCCCAGAACCCCATCCATTTATAATGTAGGTACTGTACAAGGGATTCACTCAAACTAGCTCGAAACTCATTATTATCAATTACCACCACCAGGTGGCCCGGCCCCAACCCTCGGCCAACTCCTCCTCTCAGTTCTGGAGCCGATGAATAACCCAACGAAAACAGAAGAACCTGGGGGGAGGAGAGAATCAGGGAGTCACTGGGGGCTCCCCTCCAGAAAGAGGCATTTCATTACATTAAATGATGCATTTTTGGTGGGAGCCTCCCCCAAGTGTTAGGAAGGGAGGCTCCTTCCAGGCAACCTTGGTCTTCATATGGCCTGGTTAGAGTAAGATGCCTCCAAAGGAAAGAATTATGAACAGATGATCACTTTCAAGATATAGTCTTACCCACATCTGTGCTATCACGAAGATGGGATGCAAGCACATCAAGAAAAAACCAGCGTTGAAGGTAATGAAACGCCATTTTCTGGGCGAATCTCGGAGGCTCCCCAGAGCTATCCAGGCTGATATGATTATCCTTAACTTTTGGCATCAGTCGATGTGGGTGGAGTTCTAGGCATACCAGGGATCACGAGCCAGAACCTGGCTCCCCTCAGAGAGGCAAAAGCAGCAATGCCCTATAGAAATGCACATGTGATTTTGGAGCATTCTATATCTGTCATCGACCGGGACAGGCACCCAGAAAGGTAGCACCTCAAAACAAACCCCCTATTCACATTAAAAACGATGAAAATACATTTATACAAGTGAACAGAACTCCCCAAATGAAAATGAGCAAACAAGCATGACATCACACGAGCCGTGCCGCATGTCTGCGCAGCTCCCCCCTTCCCGAGAAGGGGACGGGGAAGCTCCAGACCCCCGCACCGGCGATCCACACCCCAATTCCGAGGCTGGATATCAAAACACAAAAACCGCCGACTGGTGGGAGGAAGGTTTGCTGGGGAGCCTCCGGGACTCGCCCAGAAAATGGCGTTCCATTACATTCAAAGGTGGTTTTCTGGGGAAGCCCTTACAGCTCCCCGGAGCTACTTCACCAAAGACGAAAAAGAAAGAAGGGGACTCGCCCAGGAGGCGGTCGGTGCTCTACATCTCAACTCAAAGTCGAAACAGGCTACAGCTGCCGACCCAAAGCAACACAGGCCTGACTTGGCCCAGGAACGTTAACGAGGTAGGGTGCAGCCAGGACCCTGTTCGATAGCTAAAAACCCCGCACCCGAATGTCAGCCCAGGACATGTTACCAAAGTCAGCAGGAAGGGCAGCACACTTATGAATGTCATGGGCACAAGGGATAGACCGCAGGCTGGCTAGACTTAATAACCCTGCGGACGATCTGAGAGATCCGTACCCGCGAACAGGGAAGAAGGGAAACCGGATCAACCCAAAGCGCGTCCCGAACACAGAAGCCGTGGCGCGCAAATAACGGAGAAGGGCCACAACTGGACACAACACATGATGCACCTCCGGTCTAACCAACCAAGCATCAAGAACCCAAGGACACCTCCGGAAAGCCGCAGTCTCCCTCCTTCATCAGAAAAGAAGGAGACGGCTGCAACCGAACAAACCTACCACCAAGACCAAAAGAGCAGAAACCCTTGTGCCAGAGGAGAGCGTGAAGCTCCCCGACCCGAGTCCCAGAGGCCAGTGCCAACAGGAAAAGAGCCTTGGAAAACAATACTGAACCGAGGAGGAGAGAGGAAACAAAGCACCCGGTCCAAAGACCAGGAGGGCTCAGGTGATATAGGAGCAGGCTGGAGGTGAAACAACGCACGAGACAACTTGTGGAGTGGAGCAGATGTAACATCAATACCAAACGCAAGCTGAAGCGGCTCTGCCAGTGTCGCATGATAGGAGTTGACAGTATTCGGCATAAGATGACAGTCCTGAAACAACCATGATGGGAAGGACAAAACAACCCTATCAGAGACCAAAGTACACCTATGCAGTGATAGGAAAAAATGGAAGGACTGCCAGGAAACTTCATACTGCCACCAACACAAGACATGCAGATGGGAGACCAACAACGAAGCCACCTGCACCCCATACAAATGGTGATAGACTCGAGTCACAAAGACCAGACGCGAAGACTCGAGGAGGAGCGAACCAGCCTCGTAACGGGCAGGACCCATCCCCTGAAAGAGGTGGAGCCACGGGAAGACCCTTAGGTTTTTACACCAAGCAAGCAGCGCCTGAAACCAAGGCTGGGCCGGCCACCAAGGGGGCCAAGAAGACTACTCTTCCCTGTTAAGCCTCCAAGCGAACCAGGACTTGGAGCAACAGCTGAACCGGGGAAGAAGAGGTACAGGTAACCCAACCTCGCCCAGTCCTAGCTGAAGGAATCGACCCCGATGACCTCCCAGTCAGGGAAGGGCGCCAATTATACTGGGAGACGCCTTGACCATGCCGACGCAAAGAAATACTTTTCCGGAGGTCCAAATGTCCGGCAGAGCCAAGCCAACGGCATCAACTGTCCATTCCGTGGACAGGGGAATGAAACAAGACAGGCCGTCCACCAGGACATTGGACACCCCCCCCCCCCCGAACGTAAACTGTCAGGAGAGCCAAACCTTGAGAACTCAGCAGACGAGTCACCCGAAGTGACCAGCCCCAAAGAGCCAAAGACTGCATAGAGCCCCTGCAGTTTCAGGCAATGAACCACTGGGGAACAGTCCGAATGGAGCCGGACCGTCGATCCGCAAGAGATCCGAATCCTCCAGAGCGACATCTATACAGCCGTGAACTCCCACACCGTGCTGCGAGCCGAACGGAGGGACAGAACCCACCTCCGGCCCGGTGAGCACTGATCACAAAGCTCCAGCCAAGAAACAATGCGTCCGTAAACACATCGAGCGAGAGCTCGGGTAGGCACCAAGGAACTGAACCCTGAAAAAACCGAAGAGGAAGCCGGCGACGCAGCAACCGATGCAGGGCCCCCGGAGGCCGAACCAAGTGGTCGCAAGAGAGGCGGAAGGGATGCCCCTAAAGGAACCAGAATAGCCGACAAAGCCACACCCGACCCGGCGGGTAGACCATCATGGCGAAGTTCCGGCTCCCACGCAAACCCTCGAGCAACCTCCGCATTACCCGGGAGCTCCTCAGAAACAGACGAAGGCGAGAACGCAGATGAAGCAGAGCCGCCGGAGGAAGAGAGAAGGAAGCAGCCCGAGCATCCCACACAAGACCCAGCTAGGTCCGAACTTGAGAGGGAACCAGATGGGACTTCCGCCAGTTCACCAAGAACCCGAACCCGACGAGCAGGGAAAGAACCAAATCCCTGGCGAGCAGACATGCAGACAGGCTGGGAGCCTAAACCAGCCAGTTGTCGAGGTAGGCCAGAACCCGAACACCTAACACACAGGACCCGAGTAGGGTGAGTGAAAACACGAGGTGCCAGATTCAAACCGATGGAAGGCAACGGACGTAACCTTTATGTCCCACCACAAAACCTGAGCCTTGATGAATCGGGACGTGCCAATATGCGTCCAGAGGGTCCAGAGACACCATCCAATTGCCTGACTCCAACAGAAGAAGGACCTGGGACAGAGTAGTCATCCGAAAGGGGGGGCAATAAACCCACAGATTCAGATGAGACAAGTCCAGAATGAAAAGGAGGTTCGCGCAGTGCGGTTTCGGGACTGGAAACAGGCGGGAGATCCACCTGAGGGATGAGGACGTTTCGACCACCCCCAAGTGAACCCTCTTCGAGATGACTTGATAGTGCGTAGGAAAAGAGGCCTGCCCCGCCAACCCCGAACCCCCCAAAGGAGAATGGGCCACCCAATGCCACCACAAGCCTCACGAAACGACACAAAAGGCCCACGAATTGTGGGGCCAGGCGCGAGCAGAGCGAGCCTCCCCCCCCACCACCACTTCGGTGGGACGAACTGCGAAAGGTTCGCACCTTACACGCATCTTACAAGCACCCAAACGGTGCAAAGAGCGATCCTCGCACTGAACAGAAACAGCCCTGAAGGCTGCGCTGAACCTGATACCACTGGCCTACCATGAGAGAAAGAACCCCAAGCCCTGGCATGACTCCGCTGGGACGGCCCGCCGGAGGACCAACAATTGCATGGGATGGCAACTAGCCGAAGCTGCCTGCAGATACTGCATCACCGTAGACTCTGTAAACAGCAACGGACAAAAGGGAGAAGACAATCTAGGCAGATTCCAAGAAAGAAGCGAGCACTGCCTGCCGACATGCGAGACGAGAAGCAAAAAACTTCGAAACTGTATCCCACAGGAGTGGCGCAAACAGCTTCAACAGCACAGACGATGCACACACTGACAAAGGCAATGCACCAGAGCCAGAGACAGCCCGAAGCTCCTCCACATCCACTGCAAGCCAGTCCGAAGACAGCTCAAGGAAGAAGAAGAACCACAGGGCCGAAGCCAGCAGGCCCCACATATGCAAGTCCTCCGTAACCAATGCAGCTGAAAGGGAAGGAACCTGCACATGAAACTGCATCACACCAACATCCCGCGGAAGGGCAGGGGCAAACAAGCACTTATCGAGATGCTCAAATGTGCCCCCAAGAAAACCTGCAATGCTGTCTGAGCCTCCCGCCACTGAAGTGTGTGGGACTGACAGGACGTATGCCATGCCTCCAAAGAGAAGAAAGGGCAGCCTACTAACAAGGACGACTCTGGAACTTCATAACGAACCCGGTAAGCACACGAAAATTCATACACGAAGGAATGGGGATCCATCATGAAAGCAAAATCCGCACAGGAGGTAAGCCGCAAGGGCTTCCCACACCCACTGGGACTGGACTCGGGAAGCCAAAAACCTCTGGAAAGACAGAACCAAAGAACCGTCGGGGTCACAGAACCGAACCTGGGGAGGGGTAGATGCCAAATCCAACTCGTACAAGGAGGGAGCAAAAGAGAACCCCACACCCTATAACACCAAGCTCTACTCTGAAGGTACAAAAACCCAAGCGGGGTCCAACGGGGCTCAAGGCTCCCCCAAATCAACCCCTCCCCTGCCCCAGGAACCTCACCCTGAGGATCCGGGGCCAAGCTGTCCTCCACCCCCCCCCTTGCCTCTAAAGAAAAGGCAGGTACAAAGGGGGCCCCACTGGTCAGACCCAGAAGCTTCGGCAGGAGGACCAGGCTTGAGCCTCCAACGCCACCCCGGAAGGGAACTTCCCCGAGATTGCCCGAGTCTCAACACCAATTAAACCCTGCCCTGACTCCGAAACTCTCAGACGCCTTGGGAGTCGGAAGTAAGGCGGAAGGAACTGGATGGACAACAGAAGGGGAAGGACAAGGGGAGGGAGGATGGAACCAGAGCCGAATCGATTCCCACTCCAAAGTGCAGGTCCCTAAAACCCAAACGGGGCAGTCTCGGGACATCTGGGAAAGCAACTAACCTAGCACGTTGCAGCAACTTAAACCTAGCATGCCGCCTGCACCCTCATATCATGATCAGTAGCTTGGGTGAACCAGAGCATGTACAGGCAACAAACATCGCACGACTCCAGGTCAAAAGAAACACCGATCTAACAGGCAGCATGGCAGAGGCACAACCGGTAATTGTCCCCACAGAGATAAGGGGACAGAGCAATCTTCCGATTCGCACGAAGCGGGACGGAACTCAAGGGTCACATCCATCGGACCACAGAACCCCCGCGGGGTTTCTCAGGGCCCTTAACCACTGAGATGCACCAAGTTTATTGTGAAATTCCCTCTGTGCGCATGAATTCAAGTGTTCCAAAAAATTATTTTTTATTTGTAAAATGATAAATTCCCTTCCCTGAACATGTCTCTGTAAAAATAAATACCAAATTCCACTTACTTTGGCTGTGGGGACATGGACAAGGTGCACTCTGACGTCATCAGGGGCTGGTCGCCCGTGCATCAAGCTCCCAGACACGGTCCAACCCGTTCTCGCAAATTTAATAAGTCAATATTGACTTATTAAATATGTGCATAGGTGACATACTTAACATAATAGATACCCATAAAAAGATTCATAGAAAACACCGACCTTACCTAACCTACTTAGTATGTTAAGATAAGCATCTTAGTGCTTCGTAATTGCAATTATTACCTAACCTATAATAGGTATAGGTTAAGTAATAATTGTAATTACAAAGCAATAAGATGCTTATCTTAAGATACTAACAAGGTTAGGTAAGGTCGGTGTTTTCTATGAATCTTTTTAAGGGTATCTATTATGTTTAGTATATCACCTATGCACGTAGTTAATAAGTCAATATTGACTTCACGAATTTGCGAGAACGGGTTGCACGGTCACGTGGGCCATTCACTAGGCAGATAAACAAAAACAAAAGCAAAACCCTGCAAGAGGACAACATACCCAGGTGGAACAGAGCTGGCCGCTGTAAGAGGTGAAAACTAGCTGTGCAGTACCCCATGCCCCTACCAGTGACGAAAACTACCCCCTACCCAGAGGCAAGCACGGGCAACAAAGACCCCAGTTGACTACGAGGACGGCCAAGTACTGAGCAGTAAAAGACACAGCGGGGGTATATCCCGAGGTGACTTGTGGAAGGTGAGCCCGTCCCTCGTGTTACACACAGTGCTGCGCCATTAGTGAAATATTTTTTTAAATAACTTTTTTATTTTCATAGTAACTTTGAACATTTTTGGCCAAGACTATGTCTGGTAGCAGCATCAATCATTCTGGAGGTGTTAAGAGGAAGAAGGTTGTCCTAGCAATTAAAGACAAGTTATGTGTTGTTCAACCAGTGAGGCGTCACAGGCAGCCAAATGCCTTCAACAAGTGAGGCGCCACAGGCAAGCCAAGCGCCTTTAACAAGTGATGCGCAAGCAAGCAAGCGCCTTCAACAAGTGAGGCATCACAAGCAAGCCAAATGCCTTCAACAAGTGAGGCTTCACAGGCAAGCCAAGCGCCTGCAACAAGTGAGGCGCAAGCCAAGCGCCTTCAACAAGTGAGGCGTCACAGGCAAGCCAAGCGCCTTCAACAAATGAGGGCATGCAAGCGCTTCAACAAGTGAAGCACATGCAAGCGCCTTCAACAAGCGAGGTTGCCTCACAGGCAACCCAAATGCCTTCAACCAGTGAGGCTTCAGCAGCTGGCAGTCAAAACTAACTTTGCTTAATGAACTGTACAGTAATTTTAAGTGTTAATTTTAGTGTTGTGTTAGTATAAGTTACGTAAATTGTTAAGAATTTTTAACTTCAAGATGTGTGGCATCAATCAAGAAGACGAACACCAACAAGGTAAGTTGAGGTTTCTAGTTGAATATTTAATAATTATATGTGGCAAGGCAATTCAAATTATGTTGTTTGTAGTATAAAAGTAGTTGGAAATTGCCACTTTTGGACTCGTAGGTGAAAAAGTACCATTATCCGAAAAATGTGATAATCCGGCTGGGGGTCCTTTCCATATACAGTGGTACCTCGGAATGCGATTGTCCCTGTATGCGAGGTTTTCGGAAGGCGAGGTGTATTTACTCCAAAAATTTGTCTCGGAAGGCGATGGTTACTTCGGGAGGCGAGTTTGGACGCGAGTTTGTTGATACGCGTACAGCCGACCTAGCGCGTTCGTCGCCCCTCCGCCCCGCCACCCCTCAGTTTATTATTGTCTCGCGCTCAGTGACTACCCCCACATCAATTCTTCTCGCGGATTTTCAGTGTTTTGTTGGATTTTTGGTGATTTGTCTATACAATTTGTTATTATATATCTCACCATGGGTCCCAAGAAAGCCAGTGGTAAGGATAAAGGCCAGAAAGCTCATGTGAGGATGACAATAGAGGAGAAACAAGAGATCATTCGGAAGCATGAGAACGGTACACGTGTTGTTGAACTTTGTAGGCAGTACAACAAAGCCACATCAACAATATGCACTATACTTAAGAAGAAAAATAAGATTATGGGTGCTAAAGTGGCAAAAGGAGCAAGAACACTAACGGCACAAAGTCCACAAATACTTGAAGTGGAAAAGTTGTTATTAATTTGGATACACGACAAGGAGTCGAGGGGTGATAGTGTTTCGGAGGCCATTATTTGTGAGAAAGCCAGGGTGTTGCACGAAGACCTTCTAAAGAATACCCCTGCAACGAGTGATGCAGATAAGAAAGAGTTTAAGGCAAGCAGGGGCTGGTTTGAAAAATTTAGAAAGAGAAGTGGTATCCATAGTGTTACAAGGCATGGGGTTATGTGATGTGATTATGGAAGGGGACTCCCCTTCCAAACAGTAACTCCTCTCCTCCTCACCCCTCCTCACCATCTTCCATACGCCTACAGCACTCGACAGCAAGGTAAGTAATAACTGGAACACAGTTTTGTAGGTTTATTTAGATGAATTAGGTAAATTAGGTATAAAAATTTAGTTTGATGTGGGGTTTTTGGGGTAGTCAGGAACGGATTAATTCATTTCCCTTTATTTCTTATGGGGAAATTAACTTCGGAATGCGAGTTTTCGGAAGGCGAGGCGTCTCCAGGAACGGATTAAACTCTTATTCTGAGGTATGCCTGTAGTCCGGATGATCGAGTGGAGACAGTAGTTTCACCAGCATAGGGGTTTGTTTTGGGGCGCCCACCATTCTGGGTGTCAGATCCGGTCGATGGCAGACATAAAATGCTGCCAACCACATGGGAGTTTCTATAGGCCATAGCCACTCATGCCTCTCTTGAGGAGGGGTCAGGTTCTGGCTCGTAGTCCCCAGTAGGCAAGAACTCTGCACATTGACTGATGCCAGAAAGTTATACATATCCATTCAGCCTGGATAGTTCTGGGGAGCTGACAGGGTTCCCCCCAGAAAATGTATTTTTAAGTTAACATTTCTGTGGGGTGTGGAACGAATCAATTCAATTTACATTATTTCTTATAGGAAAATTCGTTTCAGTTTTCGACCCGTCTCTGGGAATGGATTAAATTTGAAAATGGAGGTACCACTGTACTGGTTAGGTCTACATCAGCAGATAATGAGAATTCCCAGAGATACTTGTAACCGAGTCTAAGCCAAGCAGTAGTAACATCTAGAAACCTAACCAAATGTAAACTGTGCCAACAAAATTATTCGCACACCCTCCGTCACTATGTGATGGAGTGCGAAAGA
>NW_025566190.1:0-16215 GCF_020424385.1 Procambarus clarkii
CACCTATATTCACTTACTGCATGACCATTCCGTGAGAATATATCTCCAAACAAAGTTCACCTCACACGAGAATCACAGCATATGTATCTAATAAATTAATAAATGCTATTAAATATTACAAGAGGTTGATGAGAGGCTACTAATCATAAATGTGTACATATCTCTCTTAAGCACTGTGAGAAACATTAAACATATAAAATAAAAAAAAATTAAATATTGCACCATTTTATTTCTGCACATAATTGTACCACTTCATTAATTTGCCGACCCTTATATGGGATGGAACCAAATTAGGCTGGTGCTGAACTAAATAATGATCCACCAAGATTAATCCAATTAATTGTGCTAACCTGCTGTAAGAGTAAGATATCACAATTGTCTAGTGTTGAACAAAATATTGTGCAGCCTAACAAGTATTTAAATATTGTGCAGTGGGCCTGACAGCTGAGTTGACAGTGCTTCGGATTTTTAGTTCTGAGGTTCCGGGATCGATCATCGGTGGAGGCGGAAACAAATGGGTAGAGTTTTTTCACCCTGATGCCCTTGTTACCGAGCAGTATATAGGTACCTGGAAGTTTGACATTTGCTACGGGCTGTTTCCTGGGGGTGTATAACAAAAAAGAAGGCCAGGTCGAGGACTGGGCTGCGGGGATGCTAGGCCCTGAAATCATCTCAAGATAACCCCTATGAGGGTGGGAGTAATTAACAACACGAGTTGTGTTCCAAAAATATATTTAATTTCCCTGAATTATCTTAATATGTTTTTTATTTCATGTAATTGTTTCACCTCTGAGTTTTAAGAAGTGTTGCTATCCAACCAACAGCAATAATGATGTGTGGGAAAAACCTGCTGGGATTGATATAAGAGGAGACTACCAGGGACTTGTACTGAACTAAATTAAAAATTTACTGTCTGCAAATTAATTCAACTAAAATCTCTAGCTAGGGTTGTAAATCCTAGATCCTCTTTTCCTAATGACAAACTGTGGGCTGTAAGGGACAGGTGGGGTGAATGACTATGTTGATAGAAGTTCCAATCCACCTGTAGACAGGGATCTCACATCAGCTTGTATTTTATACAAGGATAAGATTTGATAAATTCAGTTATCTGACTGAACACTGGCTCTGTTTAAATCAGGGATTTAAACATACATAGTCTAACCTAGCACCATAACTTAACAGCCAATATGTACTTATACTATAAACAACAAATTAAATTGTAAAAGTATAATAAATGACCTTAAATGTAGTCTTAATACTATTAAGTAAGTACTAGAAATTATATTCAATTAAATGAACTTATATGATAACTTAAAAATTAACTAAGCAAGCTATTGATAACTTAATTTATATATTCAAATATATATGCAGACATATTCAATTTATACAGTTAGCTTGAGTGAATCTCTTCCAACGCTATGGACACTTGTGAGGTTTTTACTTATTGAGGCTGAATTCTTTTCTGACAGAATGGACACTCATGAGGTTCAGTGCTTGGATAAGATTCACAGCTACACTACAATTTTAATAAACGTACTGATGAATGAGGCTTTGCCTCGCTTTTTAACCAACAGACAGATTTATAGGATATTAAAGTTACACAAGCATACAATTGGCCAATCATACACCAAATAACCCTCAATATACTTCTCTGCCAGTCGGGGTGCCTGTCTGACAAGTTTGCCAGACTGATTAACTCTCTTGTCGAGTTTAGGCACTATATTTTGCTACAGCGTTGCTGTATGATGATCTGGTAGCGTTGCTACTTGGATTTTTCTTTAACTGCGTTGCAGAAGAATGATATTTGATAAAGAATAGGAATGAAGGTGGTGGAAACCGCGTCACTGTGATCTCCACTACACTCTTATTTTTATAAATGTTCTAGGATTTTCCTTGTAGATATTGTCCAGGTACTCCCCCAGTTCTAGAGAGTATTCACTGGTGATAACGATGTTAAATAAGGTGTCCTTGAGCTGGTAATGTTCGCTAAGGATCAGTCACTTGTTCACTCATTTGTAAACAAACGCGGAGTGCCTCGGGCTTTGTTGGTGGGCGCTTCACTCCCCCCATCGCCCTGCCATGCTCTCTGTGCACGGTAGCCTTCTATGAATATTGATCGATTATTTTTACAGTCTAGACTTATGATTAAGATAAGATGTGATTATAATATAATTAGATATAAGATTTAAAGATTATAAGTAGTATTTGAAAGTACCACTGATTCGTATTAAGGATTCAATTTTTAATCCTACCGGATGTTGAATCAATGTTCCAATAGTTTTTTAATTAAGAAGTCCTTCTAGAAGCTTCTGGATCCTTGAGAGATCATGTACAAAGTCACGTAGGCATCAAAAGGGCCCCTGTTGAGTACGTGTTCATGGTGCCATTGTCATCCAGGATCAAGCTATATAATGAATCTTTAATGATTCTAATATGATTTTTATACGATTTAGATATGATATAGATATGATATAGAAATTATACATTTCTTAGATGATTATTAGATATGGTGGGTAAAAATTTCCCACATCTTCCAGAGGGAGAGAACTGGCACAGAGTCCAATACTTAGGACAATAGTAACCATATGTATTTATTTACTCTCCATTGGATTGATAATACAAGTGCAAATTTTGCTTGCACTTTTGTGCTGCTGTCCGTTGTGGACGATTGTGTCTGTTAGGAGTCTGTGGGTCTTGTGGAGTTAGAGTGTCTTGAGGTCTCTCAGGATCTAACTGCAGCTGGCTCACTGATTCCATGTGGATGAGTTTGTCCAATGTCTTCAGGGAAGTTGTTCCTTTAGACAGGATTTTGACTATTCTCAAAATCCCCTGACTATCTGGATGGACTGAGACAACTTTACCTAATGGCCAGTCAGCCCTAGGGCCATCACTGTCTACCAAGACAATATCGCCAGATTGGAGATTAGCTATATTATGTGGGACATTGGCCCCATAGTGATGTTCTCGTAGAGATGTAAGATATTCTTTTGTCCAAACATCATTCCATTTTTGGATTATGCTGGACAGATGCTTATACCCCTGAACCAACTCGCTCTGACCCACATATGAGGGATCTCTGATCTCATCATCCACTAGAGATGGTACTGGAGTCAGAAGTCTTCCATACATTAGGTGGGCAGGACTTAATGGCTCATGTTGAGTAGGATCCTCAGACAAGTAAGTCAACGGGCGGTTATTCACCCTTGATTCTATTTCCGTGATTACTGTCTGGAGCTCTTGAAGATTGATTTTCTGACGGTGTAGAGATTTTCTCAAGGATCTTTTTACAGTTCCTATTAACCGTTCATAAAATCCTCCGTGCCATGGGGCTCTCGGAGGGATAAATTTCCATCTGCAATGACGCTGTTCCAGTGTGGAAGTAACTGCAGGATGGGAACAGATTTCCCGTAGACATGCTTCTCCAGCTACCAAGTTTGCTCCGTTATCTGAAATCATCAGCTTAGGGCATGATCGGCGTGCTGCGAATCTGCGGAAAGCTTGAATAAATGATTGAGCAGTCATATCGGGTGTTACCTCTAGATGTACTGCCCTGGTGGTAGCACAGGTGAACAGACAGATGTATGCCTTGATAGGTTGCTTATCTGCAGTCCCTGTTAGATATATTGCTCCTGTATAATCTACTCCTGTCGTTTCGAAAGGTTGTAGATGGACCACTCGTTCCTTTGGTAGGGGTGGTGGCCCTGGATAAGAGCAAGTTCTTGCATCGTACCTTCGGCATATCATGCAATTCTTCAAGATTCATTTGACTGACTGTCTTCCCTGAGGAATCCAGTACTGCTGTCTGATTTGTGTGAGTGTGTCTAACACTCCTCCATGTTTGATGATTTGTTGATGTGTATGCAACACAATCAACCTTGTGATCCAATGATTTTTTGGTAAAAGCCATGGATGCACGGTATCTAGATTGATATCTGCGTGTTTAAGTCTCCCTCCACAACGCAGAATGTTGTGATTTTCTTGGTCTATCCACAGACCGAGATTGTGTTTTAATTTATGAGGAAGATTTTCATAGTTATTCCCATAAGTTTCTCTCTGGGCTTGTCTTACCCAATAGATAAGTGCATCAGGAAAAGTGTATTTTATACCTTTTTTCCTGAGATAATGAAACACGTTCTGTGTTACATTGATTAATTTGATGAGCGAGGAGTAACGAGTACAGTCCAAGACTGATATTTGAGCTTGCTGCCTGGTGGTAGTTATGGTTTGTGTCGTAATGACGTGTGGCTTTTGTTCAGGCCAACTACCATTCACTAACCATCGAGGCCCATGAAACCAAATATCTGCCTTTGCAAATTGTTTAAATGTCATACCTCTTGATAAGAGATCAGCTGGATTATCCTTTGTTGGTACATGCAACAATTGAAAGCCTGCGGAAATTTCTTTAATTTCCGAGACGCGATTTTTTACATATGGAGTTGGACAGTTGTCGTTTCGTACCCATTGTAAGACAGCTTCATTGTCAGACCATATAATGACATCTTTGATGTTCATGGTAGACAAGACTTGTTTGATATGTACTGCTAAGCGTGTTCCAGTTAGCAGTGCTGTTAGTTCCATCTGAGGCAAAGTCCTCTTTTTTAATGGAGCGACTCTGGCCTTAGAGGTGATAAGATATGATTGATTAGAAGTCACTAAATAAGCACAAGCTCCAAAAGCTTTGGCTGACGAGTCTGCGAATACATGTAGTGATACTTCTTCATTTTCCTCGACTATGTGTCTCGGAAAGATTATCTTTTCAACTAAAGTTTGTTCTTGAGCCACTTCCATCCAAGCTTTTTGTAACTGGATTGGTAGTGGATCATCCCAACCAACCTTAGCTTTCCATGCTTGTTGCACCAATAAACGCCACTTGATAGTCAAAGGATTTAGTAGACCAAGTGGGTCGAATACAAATCCCTTTTTGTAGTGATGTTGTAATTTACTGGCACAAATTTGATCGATATTGTGTCCGAGATTAAATCCCAATCCATACCTAACACCTTTTGTGATTCTGGTACGTGATATTCAGGGTAATCTCTTGCTATTTGATTATTCAATGTTGCATTATTAGAGGCCCAAGATTGTAGTGGCATGTTGGCACCTTGTAGCTCCTTGTTGGCCTCTTGATATAATTGTAACAGTTCAGTAGTACTGTTAACTGTCCCTTGAAAATTATCTACATATAGATTTTGACTGATTTCAGTCTTACAGGGACTTGATGATTTCTTCAGATGAGTATCTAGAGTCGCTTGCAACAGAAATGGACTGCTTGTCGCGCCAAAAAGAACTGATGAGAATCTGAAAGTCACTACAGGACTATTGACATCTTCTGGGTTTTCTACCCATAGAAACTTAGTGAAGTCTCTATCTTCTTCCTGTAAGCCAACTCTGAGAAAGGCCTTACTTATATCTGCTGAATACGCATATTTGTTAAGTCTAAACTTCAACAGTATGTCATACAATTTCTGAGTTAGACTTGGACCTGTTTGCAAACAATCATTTAGACTGGTTCCTTGGGGTCCTGATTTAGAACTACAATTAAAAACTATCCGTAAAGGAGTTGTTTTTGATTCTCTCATTACAGCCATGTGAGGTAAAAAATGGCCTGTTTGCGTATTGTCATGTTTCACGACTTCGATGAATTTATTCTTTAATTCTTGAGCAATAATCTCATGATAGAGTTTTAGATGCTCAGGCCTTTTTCTTAGCTTTGCTAATTGAGATTTAAATTGACTATAAGCCATGTAATAATTGGTAGGTAAGGTTTTATGGTTGATTTTCCATGGTAGCCTTACCCAGTACTGTCCATCATGATACTGTACTGTTTCTAAGTACTGATTGTATGCACAGACATCATCAGGACTTGGTTGTTCAGGAATTATTCCTATGGCATCAAGTTCCCACAATTGATGTACAGATTCTAATCCATCATCAATCATGTGGGGGATTTTAAGTGGTGACTGTTCTTTGCCTAGTCATGCCACTATTACAGTTTCTGTATGATGTGATTTTTCAGGAGTTGAAGGTTCAAGATCTAGTATAGGTCCTGTCATCAATATGCCTCCTGCTGATTTGAGTATATTCATACCCATAGATTCTTCTGATCCTAGAATGAATCGATGATAGTAGTCAGCTCCAATCAGGATTCCGATATCCCCTATGTAGTCAGAATCAAGCAGAGGATCTGCTAATTGTATTCCTTTTTCTTTTAGGAATTTAATTGTGGCTGTCAGACCAGTCACTTCCATTTCAGTAGGAATTTTATCAACTACTATGGCTTCTACTGTCCTTTGGGATGTACCTAGACAGACATTGAGTTTTACTACTGGAAAGGTTCTACGACCAGAATTAGTAAAAAACCCTGATATGGATGTAGATACTTGCTTTGAAGATTTAAGTTGTAAATCTTCTGCCATCTTTTTACTGATAAAGGTTTTCTGTGACCCTTGATCAAAAAAGCCTCTAGTTGGAATACAAATTCCTTGATTGCATAGTTCTAGCTGTGCAGTAGGCAATATGGCTGCTGTAACAATTTCTGTATCCAAGTCGTTGACATTGCTCATTACTGTACAGAATTGTACGGCTGTTGTGGTATTATCATCTTTGGGCTTTGCCTGAGATGCATGTTGATTATTGGAAGTCTGTGATCTGGATTGAGTGTTAATATCACCACAGAGTGCTGTGTGATGTACACTTTTATGACAATATTGGCAGTTCTGCAATTGAGTGATACACTCACTAGTATCGTGCTTCCGTAGACAACGGATGCACCTGTTCAGAGATTTCAGTCGATCGATTCGACTGGCACGGCCTACATAAACTGTGCATTGATAAATGGTATGTGCTTCTTGACAGAATAAACATTTTGGGGCACTTGTAGCTCCTTTTGTCTTATCTGTCTTAGGAGCTTGGTTTCCTACAGTTCTGTTAACTGTGGGGGATATAGCATAAGAGCCAACATTATTCTGTTTCCACTTTGCAGAAGAGGAGTTTTGTGGTCTTGATTTTTGACTGCCATTCTGGACATTTTTGCTTTTGTCCGTGGATTCACCTTTGGGGATTTTTTCTTGAGATCTAAGTTTTCCTCGGCTTCGTAATCTTTGTACGTAAGCTCGAAGTCCATCAATGATTTGGCTTTGTGATAAGATGTTGGTGTTATAATGAGTGCATAGGCTGTCTATGACCTCATTTGGAAGTTTCCTTTGAATGATTAACTTTATAAGCCACTCTGCATCACCTACAGGTACTTTTGTACTGAGGGCTTTGATGATTGATTCTATAGACAATCGAAATGATTGTAGTGACTCATAACTTTTATTTGGAGAGGGTAAATCCAATAATTTGTATGAGAGACGTGCAATTGCAGTCTCCTTATCACTGTAGTTATCTTGTAACAACTGTAAGGCATGGTCGTAATCATCATCTGTTAATGACAAATTAGCAATGACCTGCCTTGCCTCTCCCCGTAACTGGCCTTGCAAATATTGAAACTTTGTCGCCTTTTTGAGAGAGGGCTTGGAGTTTATTATAGAATCAAAGTGTCTCCAGAAGGTATCCCAATCGTCTTCATCCTTGCCCTCAAAATATGGTAATTGTACCTTTGGGAGCTCTGCGGCTATATGTGTGATAGTTGCATTGCTCTGTTGAGTGGATGAGCTCACATTGGATTGGGTTCCTGCTTGAGATATTTGTTTGATTAAAGGATCAAGTTGATCTTGGATTTTATCTTCATACATTGTCATTTCAACGACAATTTCCTGAAGTTCCCTTCGGGTTAAATCTGCATTAGCCATTTCTGTTAGATAAATCTCTGCATGGCGTTTGATTTGTTCATACTTATCCACAGCTGCTTTTACTCTGGTATTCAGAATTATTAAATCAGGAGATGGTTGTCTAGCCAACTTTTGACATTTGTCAATCAGTTGAGTTAGGTGATTTTGCAGACCATTAAGTGTCCTCCTATTTCCTGTTTCAGCTGCTGGTGGAACACTGTTAGCCATTTTGACCTTTTCCGAGTTTCGGAGATTCCGAGATTTTTCTCTTTTTTCTGATAAATATGTTTGATGCTAATGTATTTTGATAAATGAGCTTTCCTGTCTACTTAGGTAATGATTCCAAAGATCGTCCTTCATTTCCTCCCTGGAATCTGGTTGTAGCAGGTGTTCAATTATCAAAAGTATTGTAATAATTTGATTTGTGACCCGAATGCACGAATGCACCAAGTTGGTAAATCCTGTAATAATTTTTTAAAAATAGTAAATGGCACTATTTTTGCAAAGTTATTACAAGATCTGTTACCCTAATAGTTGTTAGATAAAATACAGTAGAATGTCTACTGGTTTTACCTGGAATAGGGTATGATATAGTTGATTATGTTAGATTGTAATGAATGCTCTTACAGTGATGATAACACTTTTTTAAAGAATATTATGTAATGAGCAGCTCTGAAAATCAGTAGATTAGAGATAATGCAAGATAATACACTTAAATATATATGTAATGTTACCACAATGAGGTAGATAATTGATATTTATGATTAAGATGCAGTTGTGTCTGTGACACTGATATACTTAAGTACTGTTGTTTCTTACACAAAACAATATTAGTATGCTATGAATGCTTACTAGTTAATGGATATGGTGGCTTAAGCCACTGCTAACAGTTTGTTTACTTAGATATATAGCTATGATAAATATTGGCTGATAGCTAGGCTAGGCTAGAATATGTAAAAATTATTCCAATGCAAAATCAAGAAGTTTCTTATGTATTTGGCATTGAAATATTCGGTAAACGAATGATCATAAATATCTAGGTACAAAGGACCATTATTATCTAGGTTCGAAGGACCATTAATGTGGGAAAAACCTGCTGGGATTGATATAAGAGGAGACTACCAGGGACTTGTACTGAACTAAATTAAAAATTTACTGTCTGCAAATTAATTCAACTAAAATCTCTAGCTAGGGTTGTAAATCCTAGATCCTCTTTTCCTAATGACAAACTGTGGGCTGTAAGGGACAGGTGGGGTGAATGACTATGTTGATAGAAGTTCCAATCCACCTGTAGACAGGGATCTCACATCAGCTTGTATTTTATACAAGGATAAGATTTGATAAATTCAGTTATCTGACTGAACACTGGCTCTGTTTAAATCAGGGATTTAAACATACATAGTCTAACCTAGCACCATAACTTAACAGCTAATATGTACTTATACTATAAACAACAAATTAAATTGTAAAAGTATAATAAATGACCTTAAATGTAGTCTTAATACTATTAAGTAAGTACTAGAAATTATATTCAATTAAATGAACTTATATGATAACTTAAAAATTAACTAAGCAAGCAATTGATAACTTAATTTATATATTCAAATATATATGCAGACATATTCAATTTATACAGTTAGCTTGAGTGAATCTCTTCCAACGCTATGGACACTTGTGAGGTTTTTACTTATTGAGGCTGAATTCTTTTCTGACAGAATGGACACTCATGAGGTTCAGTGTTTGGATAAGATTCACAGCTACACTACAATTTTAATAAACGTACTGATGAATGAGGCTTTGCCTCGCTTTTTAACCAACAGACAGATTTATAGGATATTAAAGTTACACAAGCATACAATTGGCCAATCATACACCAAATAACCCTCAATATACTTCTCTGCCAGTCGGGGTGCCTTGTCTGACAAGTTTGCCAGACTGATTAACTCTCTTGTCGAGTTTAGGCACTATATTTTGCTACAGCGTTGCTGTATGATGATCTGGTAGCGTTGCTACTTGGATTTTTCTTTAACTGCGTTGCAGAAGAATGATATTTGATAAAGAATAGGAATGAAGGTGGTGGAAACCGCGTCACTGTGATCTCCACTACACTCTTATTTTTATAAATGTTCTAGGATTTTCCTTGTAGATATTGTCCAGGTACTCCCCCAGTTCTAGAGAGTATTCACTGGTGATAACGATGTTAAATAAGGTGTCCTTGAGCTGGTAATGTTCGCTAAGGATCAGTCACTTGTTCACTCATTTGTAAACAAACACGGAGTGCCTCGGGCTTTGTTGGTGGGCGCTTCACTCCCCCCATCGCCCTGCCATGCTCTCTGTGCACGGTAGCCTTCTATGAATATTGATCGATTATTTTTACAGTCTAGACTTATGATTAAGATAAGATGTGATTATAATATAATTAGATATAAGATTTAAAGATTATAAGTAGTATTTGAAAGTACCACTGATTCTTATTAAGGATTCGATTTTTAATCCTACCGGATGTTGAATCAATGTTCCAATAGTTTTTTAATTAAGAAGTCCTTCTAGAAGCTTCTGGATCCTTGAGAGATCATGTACAAAGTCACGTAGGCATCAAAAGGGCCCCTGTTGAGTACGTGTTCATGGTGCCATTGTCATCCAGGATCAAGCTATATAATGAATCTTTAATGATTCTAATATGATTTTTATACGATTTAGATATGATTTAGATATGATATAGATATGATATAGAAATTATACATTTCTTAGATGATTATTAGATATGGTGGGTAAAAATTTCCCACATGATGAGCTATCTTTAGGTATTACCAATAGTGACACTGATTATCAATCAAATCATTTGTGTAAATATGTCAATCATTTATTTGCTTAATTCCAAGGAAGTAGGATATTGTAGCCTAATGACTGAAAATATAACCCTAGGCTACTCTACTACTACAGCACAAACCCTACAAGGCTTAACCCTAAAACCACGCAAATTATATATATATATGCTTTCAATGGCAAAACCGAAACCGTCATATATATGATTTCGTGTCTAGCGCTTTAATTTAAACGCCCCGATTTTGATAGGGGCAGCTATAGTGCAGCCACGACCGATAGTTGTCAGATACCACCTAGAAAAAAAAGGCCAACATTCTTGGGTGTGAGAGCTTCAGTACTGAGCAAGCCATTGAGGCTGACGCACGCAGCACGAGCTCACAGCACCGCTGTTCAGCTTGTGACCACAGCATCGCCTACAAATGTCATAATATATATGTTCATGCTATTATTTAACGATGATAGTATTACAGAAGACCCCTGACTGTGATAAAAATGACTAGGATTCTGATAATAGCAGGAGTGTGGTGATATTTAGTGCTGTGCTTTATGGAGGGAGGAGTAACGCTGTCGGAGGGAGGGTGGTGGCGTCGTCTTCTGACTGTGTGTACTCACCTAATTGTACTTGCCTTATTGTGTTTGCGAAAGTTGAGCTTTGACTCTTTGGTCCCCACCTATCAACTGTCAATCAACTAGTGTACAGATTCCTGAGCCTACTGGGCTCTATTATATCTACATTTGAAACTGTGTATAGAGTCAGGCTCCACCACATTACTGCCTAGTGCATTCCATTTATTAACTACTCTGATACTAAACAAATTCTTTCTAACGTCTCTGTGGCTCATCTGGGTACTAAGTTTCCACCTGTGTCTCCTTGTTCATGTTCTCCTTGCTGAAGAGTTTGTCTTTGTCCACCCTGTCAATTCCCCTGAGAATTTTGTTGGTTGTTATCATGTCTCCCCTTACTTTCTGTTTTCCAGGGATGTGAGGTTCAGCTCCTTTAGCCTTTCCTCATAGCTCATTCCTCTCAGTTCTGGGACGAGCCTGGTGGCATACTGCTGGATCTTCTCTAACTTTGTCTTGTGTTTAACTAGGTATGGGCTCCAGGCTGGAGTTGCATACTCCAGGATTGGTCTTACATAAGTGTTATAAAGGGTCCTGAACGATTCCTTACATAAGTTTCTAAAGGCAGTTCTTATGTTCGCCAGTCTAGCATATGCCGCTGATGATATTCTTTTGATATGGGCCTCTGAGGACAGGTTCGGTGTGAAATCAACCCCCAGATCTTTCTCTCTATTTCACTCTTGCAGGATTTCACCTCTCAGATGATACCTTGTGTTCAGCTTCCTGCTCCCTTCACCTATTTTCATTACCTTACACTTTCCTGAGTTGAACTTTAGCAGACATTTTCTAGACCATTCCTCCAGTTGGTCCAATTCATCCTGTAGTCTCTGTCTATCTTCATTCGCCTTGAGTCTTCTCATAATTTTTGCATCATCAGCAAACATTGAGAGGACTTAGTCTATACCCTCTGCAAGATCGTTTACGTATATTAGAAACATAATGGGTCCAAGTACTGACCCCTGTGGGACTCCGCTGGTGACATCTCGCCACTCTGATGTCTCTTCCCCCTCACAGTTACTCGCTATTTCCTGTTGCTTAAGTACTCCCTTATCCACTGGAGCACCTTCCTTTTTACTTCTGCCTGATGCTCCAACTTTTTTAACAGCCTTTAATGGGGTACTGTGTCAATGGTTTTTTGGCAGTCCAGGAAAATGCAGTCGGCCAACCCTTCTCTTTCCTGCCTAATTTTTGTTGCCTGGTCATAGAATTCTATTCAACTTTTGAGGCATGATTTACCATCCCTGAACCCATGTTGGTGGTGCGTTACAAAGTTATTTTTCTCCAGATGCTCTACGAGCCTTTTCCTCACGAACTTCTGCATCACCTTGCATGGTATACAAGTTAGGGAAACTGGCCTGTAGTTCAGTGCCTCTTGTTTGTCACCCTTCTTATATATTGGGACTACGTTAGCTGTCTTCCAACTTTCTGGTAATTCTCCTGTTTCCAGTGACCTGTTATACACCATAGAGAGTAGCACACTTAGTGCTTCTGCACCTTCCTTTAGTATCCATGGTGAAATTCTGTCAGGCCCAACAGCCTTTGTCACATCCAGCTCTAGCAGACACCTTTTGACCTCATCACTTGGTAGGTCAAATTCCTCCAAGGTTGCTTGGTTTGCCTCCTCATTGAGTGCAGGAGTTTCTCCTTGCTCTATTGAGAAGACCTCCTGGAATCTCTTGTAAAGTTCTTCACACACCTCCTTGTCATTCTCTGTGTATCTGTTCTCCCTTTTTCTCAGTTTCATCACTTGTTCCTTCACTGCTGTTTTCCTCCTGATGTGGCTGTGGAGCAGCTTTAGTTGGGTGTTGGCTTTACTCGCTATGTCATTTTCAAACTGTCTCTCTGCTTCCCTCCTCACTCTGAGGTACTCATTTCTCGCCCTCTGGTATCTCTCCCTGCTCTCCAGTGTTCTGTTATTTCTGCAGTTTCTTCATGTTCTTTTACTCAGTTGTTTTGCTGCTATGCATTCCTGGTTAAACAATGGGATTTTCTGTTGTTTTCGTTTTTCTTCTTTTGGATGGGGATAAACCTGTCTGCAGCTTCCTGGAACTTCTGGATGACAAAATTCATCATGTTCTGCAAATTCTTGTCTCTAAGTTCTGTTTCCCAAGGTATTCCCCTGAGGAAGTTCCTCATCTCGTCATATTTTCCTCTTCGGTAATTTAGTCTTTTTCCCTCCGATCCCATCCTTGGATAGGTTATCCCTGCCTCCACCAAGTACTCAAAAGTTAGTACACTGTGGTCACTCATTCTTATGGGGGCTTTAACTTTGACTTCCCTTATTTCTGACTCATTCAGGGTGAATATCAAGTCGAGTTTAGCTGGTTCATCATTGCCTCTCACTCTTGTGGGTTCCTTGACATGCTGGGTCAGAAAGTTCCTTGTTGCCACTTCCAAGAGTTTAGCTCTCCACATATCTGCACCACCATGTTGGTCACCATTCTCCCAGTCTATCTTTCCATGGTTGAAATTGCCCATGATTAAGAGTCTTGAGCCAGTCCTGGAGTCAACTGAAGCTGCTCTCTCTTTTAAATTAATGGTTGCCATGTTGTTCCTATCAAACTTCTGTCTAGGGGCCGGATTCAGGAAGGTACTTACGAAGGTTTTTCTTCTTAGCTACGAATGTTTTCCTTCTTAGCGCCTTCATGGCGGCTACGTCGGTATTCAAGTAGCTACACTAAGTGGAAAAACCTTCGTAAGTTCATTCCGGGATCTAAGTGTGGGTTCGACCACTCGTAGCTTTACGTAAACTGGATATAACTCAATTTTTCTCTACTACATAACACTGGGATCGATTTTAAGATTTTGGAACATAAACAAAAGATTATAAAAATTAAATCTAGTGAAGAGGAGTCCTTTGTGTTAGTTATATATGCATTCTCTGCTTGAAACTTAAAGTAAATATGTCTTTTATGATAGTAGAATTAGTTTTATAATAGCCAAATATTATACCCGTAGTTATTAAGTAAATAAACACTGGTGAACATGAAATATGAGAGAAGGTGATGAGCCCTGCCTGATGGGATCATTTACTATCACCAAATGCCCCTGTTCACCTAGTAGTAAGGGTGTACCTTAGCTATACATACCCATTTCTAATTTATTAAGTTTGGTTTTATTTTGAAATTAAATCTGGGTGAGACATAAAATAAAATATGCTGCACAAATGATGTTAGGTAAGGAGAAGGGTAAAAATGTCAAAAGTAGGGGTCCAAGACCTTTTCCTGTTATACAATTTGGGTGTGGAACAAGTAATTATCAAAAGAAGGCACCATGCCAGGAAGGCTATGTAGCAGTAAGGCAGTGAGGTGAGGCAGCTACTTATTTGAGAAATGCTTATTTTATTTACCTTATAAGGTGAGGCAACTTATTTTATTTGAGGAATACTCAGTTGATTCCTCTACATTTAGCATGGAACAAATTTGTGTCCAAGACCTCTTCCTGTTACACAATTTGGCTGTGTGTAACTAAACTAGAAGTGCTCTGCAAATCAAGGGACCCAGAATGTGGACTGACCTCCCGAATCATGTCAAAGGCATGATTCTCTCAACCAGTTTAAGAGTTAAACCAAGTACTGCCTAATTAACTCCATGTAACCTAACTTACCTCCTAAATGTCAACCCATGTCTTGCTATTTTTTAAACAACGCTGTTCACCAACATGTGCAATTGCTGATTTATGCTATCTTAACCCCCCTTTTTGTATTTTTTATTCCTTCTTTCAACACAATTTGTACCTAATCCCGATTACTATTAAGTTTTAGTCTGTGTTTTTTCCCCCACACCTTGCCCGAAATGCTATGAGTATTAGTGGCTTTAGGTATTTGTTACGGCCCTCTCGGGACGCAACGGGGTTCTCACTCTGATGTTGTTAGAGGAAGATATATGTATCCGTTCCCAAGCCAGTAGTGGCTATCAAGGGATGAGATCCGTGACGCAAGTAACTTAAAAGGGAGTAGGGAAAGAAAGATAAGAACTTAATATTATAATGTTCACCATCACCATTTAAATATATAAAAATAAAACGTACACAAGGGGGAGGGGTATTAACACTTTACAAAGGGGATCATGCACAATCTAGTCTTCTGCTGAAGACTCTTGATCAAGAAGCTAGGTGCTGAGTCCGCGGTGCTTTCTTCGTGGCCTCAAGACGTGTCTTCTGAGAATGCCGAGCCTACCCTGGCCACAGGTCAGCCAAAACACAGGTCCACTGGGGGCACCGTCGTGGAGGCCGTCAACCACACGTCCAGCAGGTCTGCTGGCAGGTACTGAGCCACCAAGGCTGGTACGGCCACTCCACGAACGATAAAAGGGGTACGCCCTAGACAGGAGTCTCGTGTGATATCACAAATCACCCTCCTGTCCTCAATACCCCAGTGGATTATCGTCTTCAACAGTCGGTCCCAGGTAAATCCTTTCACTGCCACTCCACTGGCAGGCTAACACACCACAGTGTTCTTCCGGGGGGACGACGTCACAACAGCTGCAGCAAACTTCACAGTATCGAGACTGGCTGCCTCGGGTAGACTCACTCCACTTCCATCACAGTGGTCCCAGGTCGGCTCTGTAAGCAGACACGTCATCAATAACCGGGACACTAATACACCACACTTACGGGCTCGGGCGCAAACACCTGACGTATCCAGTCCATAGATGGCGCTGTCGTCGGAGCACCACCTCACCAGAGGTCAGGAGCGGCGGTGTTGAGCGCGGAACCAGACTGGAAACTGGTCCTCGAGGCCAGTACACGCTGTCCTCACCAGGTGTCGTCGTCCGTTTGGCGGGGGTTTCGGGAGCTGACCCACAGATGGCGTGTTTGTCACTGCTCCAGGCTCGGACGCTGGATCCGGGTTCGTAACAGTATTGTATATACTAGCTCTGTCTATAAATCCAACATTATGTTTGTAAATCAACTGTATGTACTTTTCCTGAATAAAATATATTTATTATTTATTTTTTATTCAGTAACTATTAATGAAGGCACCAAGCTGGGAAGG